>OZ002731.1:41886617-42016761 GCA_963924305.1 Polygonum maritimum | reverse complement strand
TTTGTTTGCTGGTATTTCGATAATGATTTGAATGTGATAGATCTGAGTTCAAAATTGATCTGTTTGGAGTTTATAGCTAAAAATATAATGTGATTGTGTGTGCAGTGTATAGTTGATTTTTCAAGCCACTTATTTCTGTTAATTGGTTAGTAAGTGTTGACTGATCTGGTACATCTTATATGAACTGAAAGTTACCTCTCCTATGTTCCACATGTCAAACTTATTACTCCTAAATCTCATGAGGTTTGATTTTCTTGTCATGAGAATTTGAATGTTTGCCTTGAATATTTGTCAGGTATGAGAAGTACCATTCTTACCATGGAGGCAAAGATGAAGAGAGGAAATCTAACTACACCGACATGGTAATTGCTAATTATCTTCTCCGTGTGCTGGCGGTAGCATGGGCATGAGTAAAATAGCATGTCACAGCAGATGATGCTGACATCTTTCTTGCTTTGATTGCAGGTTAATAAATATTATGATCTTGCTACTAGCTTTTATGAATATGGATGGGGAGAATCTTTCCACTTTGCCCCAAGGTAATATCTTTAGTATAATAAAGATGACGATTTGCCTATGCTCATCTGTTAACAAACAATAATTGTGAGTCGACCTGTTTCTGTCTTTCTTGCTGTAATTTCTTCTAAACTGTACTGTTTAATTCTAATTCCAGATGGAAGAATGAGTCCCTTAGGGAGAGCATTAAACGTCATGAGCACTTTCTTGCTTTGCAACTAGGGATCAAACCAGGACAGAAGGTATTTTTCACCTCTGCATTTCACCCTTTATTTACTTTCTTGTATTTTAGCTTCTCCAACTTCTAACCCAGGGTTTATTGTTATGCATAGGTGCTGGATGTGGGATGTGGCATTGGTGGGCCATTAAGGGAAATTGCTCGATTTAGGTTATTCCTTTTTCTTGTGATGATTCCCACATCTTCCCCTGTTTGATTTGGGCGATACTGATTTAGGGTGAAAAACCTTACAGCAACTTGCTGCATGCCACTTTTCTTATATCTTCACTATGTTTTGTGCTGGCTGTTTACGTTCTAATCGTTCATAGTTTGTGCTATTAATCATATGATATACTGACTATTTATGTGTTTTCTACTCTCTCTCTTTTGTTCTTCCCTCTGTTAATTTTACATGAACAATGTAGTGACCATTATGTAAATAATTACTGTGTTGCTTATCAAATCTGTTTGTTAAACGTTCTAGTTGATATGTGACAGCTCAGCATCAGTGACAGGGTTAAACAACAACGAATATCAAATTACCAGGGGGAAGGTAAGAAATATAATCTTGTTAATCTTGTGAAAGCTCTATCAGCCCATCCAGTTTCAGATTCGTATGGATGACAATGTGTTTTCTGAATAAATAATTTGAAGTGCCTTATTTGCTTATTATAATGTAGTATAAAACATTGACTGAGTCCTTGTGGGTTTCACAGGAACTAAACCGGATAGCAGGAGTGGATAAGACCTGCAACTTTGTGAAGGTACGTGCACTGATTAATGTTTTGATTTATATTGTTTTAAGTTACATCATATATTTATAATATTTACACTGGTGACATGTACAAAAGAGCTGGTTACTCACAGTAATAATTGTATTGGCTATGCAGGCTGACTTCATGAACACTCAATTTCCCGAAAATACTTTTGATGCTGTGTATGCCATTGAGGCAACATGCCATGCACCTGATGCGGTATGTTAATATCTTACCTTTTTCATGGCAACATCCTATGCCTGTGTTTCTATGACTAATATAGAATTTTGCTTTGCTCATGAAGGTTGGGTGCTACAAGGAGATGTACAGAATATTGAAGCCTGGACAATGCTTTGCGGCATATGAATGGTGCATGACTGAAGCCTATGATCCGAATAATGAAGAGCACCAAAAGATCAAGGTAGATATATCTGCCCGGGTTAGGTTTGACGAAAAAACGAGAAACAATATGCAGAAAATCTTCATGAAATTGATATGTCATAGTATACTTTGTAGTGACAACTATTAAAAACAAATGCAGGCTGAGATCGAGATTGGTAATGGCCTTCCAGACGTCAGGACAACTACTCAGTGCTTTGATGCTCTGAAGAAAGCTGGTTTCGAGGTTGGAGAAAAAAAAACCCTTAAATCCTGTATCCCGTTTCATCTCAAAATTTTTGTTCCATACAATACAAGTTAAAATTTCTGAATTGTTTGTCAAGGTTGTTTGGGACAAAGATCTTGTTACAGACTCCCCTGTTCCTTGGTACTTGCCAATGGATACAAGCCACTTTTCCCTCTCTAGCTTCCGTTTAACTTCTGTTGGGCGCTTCTGCACTAGAAACATGGTTCGTTTTCTCGCTCTAGTGCTTGTTTATGTGTTGCTGTCAAGGTGGAACTTTTGTGATGATATAATTGAACCCTTTGCTCCACAGGTCAAAGTTCTTGAGGCCATGGGAATCGCTCCCAAAGGAAGTCAGAGAGTTCAAGCCTTCTTAGAGCAAGCTGCAGAAGGACTAGTCGAGGGTGGAAGGTGAGTACTTCACCAAAAATTGTGTCTTAAACTACATTGGAAAGATTAGACCTATAGAAACTGAAGCTGATTATATGGGTATACATTTTTTTCTCAGGAGAGAGATCTTTACGCCGATGTACTTCTTCCTGGCCCGTAAGCCTCTTAATGAAAACCAATAAGCATGAGGGTGCACTTTCATTTTCATGTCTGTTAAGAATGATAGTTTATGAATCCGGTTGCTGTGAACGCATTTTCTGGTATCTTGCTCGTTTGATAGATCTCTTGTTTGGATTTCTTGTACCTGAATCATGCTGAAACATCTTTTATGTTCATTTTCTTTAGTGATCTTCTGGGTTTCCTTCTGCAACTATGGTTCAGAGTTTGACTTTTAGCCTTGAAAATGATCATTCTGTAATGGTCTTATTGCGTAGCATGACGAACTCTGCTTTTATCAATTCAAGAGACTGAAATTTTGTAACGCTCAATTGGTAAATACTCACTCAGGCTATTAATTGGTTCATCTTGGCAAACTTTTTAGCACCACTAACACAAAGATTGTTTACTTGAAAAAGTTGACAATATGTCTCGGGTTGACCATGTCACTTGTGCCTTGACGATATACCTTTTGAATAATTGAATGAATATTAAGCACGTTTAATGGTTCTGATCACGTTAAATAATCCTTTGCGTTATAGATGGAGTTACGCTTAGGCAACTTGCATTTGCATACATGTTACCTATTATAATTGTCCCTTTGTTACAGAAACCTCGATTCTTTGTAATTGAAATCATTTGTGGCTAAACTGTTAAGCAATCGACCCGAACTTATAGGAGTGCACAAATTCCGATCCAAACTAACAGTATCTGGTCTATTGATAAATTGAGGCTACATTAAATGATTTCCAGGATATTCGAGTTGAATTCCCATAATGTTAATATATGGAGAGAGCGATAATGGGAAAATCTACCCCAAAATGCGACTATATACGTAGTATCGGAAAACACATCCCCATTAGGCAGTCCAAAAACAAGACAAATATTGGACGGTCTATCTAAAATCCGCCCCCTTTACGAACGATTCTGGATCCCCGTGATTAACAACAAGGTGAATCACTAGTAAACAAAAATGTAACACAAAAGAGTGTGTCATGCTACAAACATCATGGAACACTTTATTGTTTGTTAATTCATTTGTCACATTGGCAGGCTCCTAGAAGATAAGATCAAAATCTTCACTATTCAAATATCTCTACAACAAGTCCAATTCATAATAGCGTATTTATCGGCATGACCTGTATCGTGCACGACCCGGTCTTACTCCAATAGAGAAAGCAACACTTGTTGTGGGCAACACTTGTTGTGGGCAGTATTATATTTATAGAAATCTAGTTGCAATGTAAAATCTGTCAGATATGCATGCATGTGGTATCGTAGTATGGATCGTAAGTCAGTTAATGAGGGCGTCCTTAATTGGGTTAAGGGCGTCCTTTAGTGCAGCGGAAAGTAGACTTAACAGAATACAAGATAAGATAAGCGAACACAGGTATTTATAGAGGAGCCCCACTGTTCTATCATTGATGATTTGGTAAATGACTTAGAGTAAGACCAACTAGTCTTGTGGGTAAACCTCTACCTCCGTTGGAGGATTTTCAATAGCCGTCCCTTATCTTATTGAGAGTGAGTCCTTACAACTTAGGCGAGTCGTTACACTTCTCTGAGCTAAGCGTCCGTCCTTAGCCTCACTAGTAACACTCCTTTCAACCTAACAAGTAACCTAACACTCTTAGCTATAAGGAAGCTATCACTCACGTCTCTCACGGTTCGTTGTGAGAGACAAACTACAACTCTAACTGATTTGTGGTTTGTTTTGGATTTAATGTGGTTGGACTTTCTTTCTCTTGCTTCAAGCTCACTTGATCTTCTTGATCTTCGTTCGTGTTCTTGAATGCTTCGGGAGAGCTTGAGAGAAAGTCTTCAAAGTCCACACCGCTATGCACACCCTTGAGGGGGTATTTATAGCGGAAGTGGTTCTTGTCCTCTAGCGTCCTCTGAGACTTGGTCAGACGCTTGATCTTCCATCAACGGTGCGATGAGCTCCTTGAGGAAGTCAACTCTGTTGACGCTTGGGAAGCCTCCGCGTGGGTAGGGGACCATCGTTGGGAAAGCGACATCTTTGGAGTTGTCTACACGTGCCCAGACAAGGGAAGCTTCTTTCTGAGGACTACGGCCGGACGTGATGTAATCATGTTGGGGTGACCTTGATTTGAATTTGAACTTCGTCCGTATTTTGGCGCGCGTCCCTTCTTGATGAGGACGCCGTCCTATCTGCGCAGGAACTTAGCCAATTACGTTTAGCTTTGGAAGTTCTGATGACGTGCGTCCCTACAGTTTAGGGACTGCCGTTCACTTGTTGTCCTTTTCGCTCATGTGCGTCCACTGGACTTACCTGAGATCAACACTTGGACAACTTATCAAATACCTTTGAGTTTGTCATTATCAAAACAAGGGACGATCATCATTGGTTTAGATATTAATGACTGGCGTCCTTAATATTGTCCCAACAATTTCCCCCTTTTTGATGATGACAAACTCTTTCAAATAATACGCACAGAAGTAAAGCTTTTAGCATGAGAAACTACACTTGATTTTCTTTTCAGCTTAGGTTGGCATGCAACACATTCTTTTAAGTGCGTTCGATCTTATTCTTAACTAGCGTCCTTTGGACTTGGCCGAAATTCCCCCTAAACACATGCTTTCTATGATAACTTAAAGACAATCGCATCTCTGCAAAACTATACTTCCCCCTTTTGGCATCATCGAAAAGGAGAACAGGTCGAAAAGCATGCAAGCACAAAGTCATAACTAGAGTAAAGAACGCTTAGACAAAATGAAGCACAAATGTAATGAACTGCATTCAGAAGGAGAGAAGAGTACGATCATTACAAACATTCACAAATAGTGTTCAAAACGGGGACAACGTCCCATTGTCTTAACAAAAACAAAAGAAAAGATAAACTGTTTCAGGGTTAGAGAGGGGGGAAGGTGATCATTTGCGGGGACGCTTGCCAAGGGCCTTGAGGTGTTGCTCCTGAAGATGGTTGTTCTGTGCAAGGAGCTCGTTGTTGCGCTCAAGAAGTTCTGTGTGGGTGTGAAGGGTGTCGTGAACCTGTTGAATTAGATCTATCATCATGCACTGGTTCTCGATCATCATGCCCATCAGATACTTCGTAGAGTGCTTCTCGGCCTCATCAGGGACGCTCATACCATCGAGCTCGTCCTCTTCATCAGCATCGTCCTCTGTTGGCGTCCCTACGACTTGCAAATTCTCAGCTTCTGGATCACCTTGAGCATCTCTAGCAGCAGCAGCAGCGGCCTTAGCCTTGCGTTCCGCGTCTTTTTGCTCCTTGGCCATTTGCCTCTTCACAGAAGGAAGCGGCTCATCACACCTCAATTTGCCAACAGGGGGGAGGGTGATTTGCCTGACGTCCCAATGGATCCCAAAGGTCTGCTCTGTTTTGGGGACGTAGAGGCCTTGCTGCTTCATTATCTGCTTGACCAGTCCTGGGAAGGGAAGAGAATGGCGTCCACCGGTGCACTTGCCCATGTGCTCCAAGATTACCCGTGGCAAGTTGATTGGCTTGCGTTCCAAGAAGGCGTCCAGCAAGATACTGTCAGTGATCTGGACTATCGACTTCTTTTCTTGGCGGGGGACGACCATGCGCACAATGAAGTGATGCGCAAGGACGCCCGTCTTGGAGAGGCAATGGGCGACCCTGTCCTTAGCGACTGGTTGTCTCCCGTTGAAAATGCGAGTGAAGATCTCTTCCTGGGAGAACCGGCCAAAATTCTTGTTGGGCAGGTCATGGAGTGCATCTGGAGGAGAGGGACGCAGGCCTAGCATATTGCGGACGGTACCCTCAACAATTGAGTACTCGTCCCCATCAATTTCGAACGTCCCTTGAGGCTTCCCTTTTACTTCAGATATTTCGAATTTTGAGTAAAAGCGGAGAACCTGGTCGGGGTCGACTTCAGCGGCCTCGGCGCCTAGGTGCGTCCATCCCTGGAACTCCAGCAGTTCCAGAAACTCTTGCCTCTGATTCTCTTCCAAAAACTGGGCGGTGAAAAGGAGCGGCGACAGAATCTTCTTTAATCTTTTCTGCTTGCTGCCGTTGCTGATGATGACCTCGTCACCAGCGTCCTGTTCATCACCATCTCCGTCCTCATCCTCAGGCTCCTCATCCTGGAGAGGGGCGTCCTCTTCATCTGAGGCTTCGTCCCCTTGGTCATGGGACTCAGCCATTTCCGTGTCCTCAACAGTGGACGCCTGTTCTGGGGGAGGCGCGTCCACAGCTGGAGTCCTCTCCAAGGACTCTGTAGGGACGGTGAGAGGAGACGTCCCTTGGACTTGAGCAGATGCCTCGACGGTCTGAGCGGGCGGAGGAGGAGGTGGAGGTGAGACTTTGGGAGGAGAGGGAGAAGGAGTTCGTATCTTAGCCTTTGAAGCGGGGGCAGAGGAGGAGCTGGGCGGAGCCATGGATATAGGCTTCACTTTGAGCGGAGCAGGGGGAGGAGGCGGCTTCTTGGCAGGAGAGTCCTCAAGAGTAATCACTTTTGGTACAGCGTCCTTGGCCGGGACCTGTACGTGAGGAGTCGCCTGTTGAGCGGTTGGCATGGGCTTTGCCAAGTCCGCCTCGATCTCTGCCTGAAGCGGATCGGAGGTAGCCGCAGGAGCAGGAGCGGGAGTGACGTCCTCTATCCTTGGTGGAGGAGGAGGAAGGCGAGGGACGTCTTGCAAACTCTGCTGGATCGCCGCAGCAATGGCGTCCTTTTCGGCCTGCTCTTGCCGGGCCTTCTCCTCTTTCTCTATTGCCAGCTCCGAGAGGCGGATAGCGGCCATTTGTTGCGCGGTCACGCCCTCGAGCTCAGCAGACGTCTTCAAGCGTCTCTTTGGGGCGGGAGGAGGGGAGGAAGGAATTGGTTTTGGTGGTGAGGAGGAAGGGCCTTTTATTTGGAGCGTTTTGGAAGGAGGGGGAGAGGAAGGCCTTTTGCGTTTTTGAGAAGGGACGGAGCCCGCAGGAGCCACAACGAACTCCATGATATCAGGGAGCAGTTTGGCGAGCTCGTCCACAGTTCCACCAAAGGTGTCGGATATGATGCCTGGCCCCATAAAGGGAGGGTTGGTGTGGTTGGTTTCTTTGAGGCGGGGTTGGAGGTATGTGACCATGAAGTAGTGTAGGAGGCGTTGGACTTTGGGAGGGTGGTCATGAGCGGACGCCCGTAGGCAAATGTTAGCGAGCGTCCGAGGCTCTTTCTCTAGCCAGTCCTCAATTAGGGGGTCAAGAGGAGGACGGCGCTTTGGTTGGGAGGGGAGACCTTGGATAGTGCCTTTTGCAGAGTGTGCTGGTTCTGACTCGGGTTTAAACGGTCTCTCAAGAAATTGGAAGCGTTTTTGTGAGGGTTTGGAATAAGGGCGAGATGATAGGGATTTTTGTGGAGGAGGTTGGGAGCGTTGTTGCTGAGGAGGGGTGGTGGAGTGGCGGCGTTGGGTGGATTGAGAAGAGGAATGGTGGCGAGGAGGTTCTTGGCGGCCGGAAAGTCTGCCTCTCGAGTCCATTAATGACCGGCCTCTTACCGGAGGAGATCTCGAGGAGCTAGGGTTTTTCGCCGCCGACGAGGGTGACGGATTTTTAGAAGCTCTGGTGTTGGCCATTTGAGAGAGGGTTTATATAGAGGAAGATTAGGGTTTAGGGTGAGATTTCGGGATGCGTTTGAAGATTTTGAAGATCTTGAGAGATTTCTATAAGTGAGCAAACAACAGAGGAGCAAAGAAGGTTTTTCGGAGTGCACAGGTGGGTATTTATAGGAAGAAGACGAAGTTGGACGGTCAGGGGTAACAGGGTCTTTACATTCGGCTTCCTCCACCCGCCTTCCCACACGTGGCTTTCTTCTTTGCTAAGAAACACAGCTGTTGAGCACTGTTTGCGCATATCCCGAGATCTTCGCTGAAACTTCTCTAAGACGGTTCACCTTCCCAATTTCAAACATTCAAACTTCTCACAACGGCAAAGGACTCTGACCTGGCGTCCTTTCAACACACAAAACTTTACTTCACTGAACTGAACCACGGCGTCCCAAACACTGATCTCAACCTCTGAACTTAGAACTCTGTACGGACAACTCTCAGCTCTTAACACGCGTCCCTTTGATCATTTAGAACCATTTTTGAAAATCAAGCAAGTACGTCCCGTAAAGATAAAACAAAGAACGCTCATAGGACGCGTTTGCAAGATTCTCGGCCTGGGTAAGCTTAGAGTTCCCATCATTTCGGCTTATAATGAGGGTAGGTTGATCAGGGATACTCTTGAGAAGAAGAGCGAATTGAATACCGTTCAAAAACATGAACAACACATATGTCTTAGACTAGCGTCCTTTAAAGATGACTTTAATGCATGATATTGCTTTAAAACGAGTTCTCAACAAAAAAATAGCCAATCATGGAGGGAATAATAGAACGGGACTTGATTATTTAAAAGTTATCATCCCCAAAAGCAGCCGGAGGTGCTCGAAGGGACGTCTATCAAGTGCTTTTGTGAAAATATCGGCCACTTGGTTCTCAGTCCTAACATGATCCACTCTAATTAATCCAAGTTCAACATTATCACGAAGAAAGTGATGTCTTATATGAATATGCTTCGTCCTAGAATGATGAACAAGATTTTTGGCAATACTTATAGCACTAGTGTTATCACACAAGATAGGAACTGTGTTGAGGAACGTACCATAATCTTCAAGTTGGCACTTGATCCATAGGACTTGTGAGCAGCACGAAGCAGCAGCAATGTACTCAGCTTCCGCGGTTGAGAGTGCCACGGAGTTTTGCTTTTTGGATCCCCAAGATACAAGGCACGAGCCCAGGAATTGAGCCATTCTTGAGGTGCTCTTCCTATCCACCACATGGCCAGCGTAATCTGCGTCAGAGTACGCTTTCAGGTTTAGGGACGTCCTTCTGGGATACCATAGGCATAGGTCATCCAGTCCCTTGAGGTATCTGAAGATTCTCTTCACTTCTTGCATGTGGGACTCTTTTGGATTTGCTTGGAAGCGAGCACATAAGCACACAGCGAACATGATGTCGGGACGACTTGCCGTTAGGTATAGCAAGGACCCGATCATTCCTCTGTAGAGCTTTTGATCTACACTCTTGCCTTCTTCATCAGCATAAAGGCGAGTGTTGGGGGAGATGGGAGTATCAATGGGTTTTGAAGAGTTCATCCCATACTTCTCAAGCATTTCACGAATGTACTTTTGTTGATGAATGCGCGTCCCATCTTTGAGCTGAGTGATTTGGAGTCCCAAGAAGAAGTTGAGTTCTCCTATGAGGGACATCTCAAACTCACTACTCATCAAGTTCATGAATTCCTCTACAAGATTCATGTTAGTGCTTCCAAAGACTATGTCATCGACATAGACTTGGACAATCAAGACATCTTTAAGGACTTTCTTTAAGAAAAGTGTTTTATCAATGTTACCTCGTGTGTACCCGTTGGACAAGAGGAAGGACGCAAACCTATCGTACCATGCACGAGGGGCTTGCTTGAGTCCATAGAGTGCCTTGTCCAAGAAGTACACATGATCAGGGTGATCAGCGTCCTCAAATCCTGGAGGTTGAGCGACGTACACTTCTTCTTTGAGCTTGCCGTTGAGGAAGGCTGTTTTGACATCCATTTGAAAAAGCTTGAACCCTTTGTGAGCGGCATAGGCGATAAGGAGGCGAATGGCTTCAATTCTGGCAACAGGAGCGAAGGTCTCATCATAGTCGATTCCTTCCTCTTGTCTATAGCCTTGAGCCACAAGCCTTGCTTTATTTCTTGACACGCGACCACTCTCATCAAGCTTGTTCCTGTAGACCCACCTCGTCCCTATTATGTTTTTGTTTCTTGGACGAGGGACGAGGGTCCAAACCTTGTTTCTTTCAAACTGATTGAGTTCTTCTTGCATGGCTTGAATCCAATCAGCGTCCTGAAGTGCCTCCTTTATGTTTTTAGGTTCAATTAAGGACACAAAGGCGTTGAAGGCACAGAATGCTATGTTGGCATTATGGGACTGATTCACAGCTGATCTTGTTTGAACTCCTTTAGACATATCTGAGATGATTTGTTCTGTTGAATGAAGTCTTGAAAGATTGGATCCCTTATGAGTATCGTCCTTTGCAGGAGTACATCTAGGGTCCGTCCAATCAGATTCATCTGAGTCAAACCCGTCGTCTTCATTGAAAGGCTCAGAGTGTTCCCCCTCAAGTTGAGCGTCCATTTCTTGACGCTGTTCACCTTGTAAGCTTGATTCAGCACCATCATGTTGACCCGGTGATTCACTCCGAGAGAGAATTTCCTGAGCAGCACTGGGAACTTCCACTGAGACTTCTTCAGGGTTTGGAGTAGCGTCCTTAGGAACATAGTATTTTCCAGAGGACCCAAGATCAACTTCATCGTCGGAGTCGTCCTGCTGAGAAGAATATGAGCGATCTTTCCCACTTGATTTTTCTTTGTGAGAGGCACTTTCCTTGAACACAACATGAATGCTCTCCTCAAGCCTTAGAGTTCGTTTATTGAAAACTCTATACGCTTTACTGGTGAGGGAGTACCCTAGGAATATGGCTTCGTCACTTCTTGCATCAAACTTTCCAAGTCTTTCTTTATCATTGTTGTGAACAAAGCATTTGCATCCAAAGACTTTGAGATAGTCGATGCGAGGCTTCCTTCCGTTCAACAACTCATAGGACGTCTTCTTCAGCAAAGGACGGATCATGGCTCGATTGACAATATAGCATGCTGTAGCAATAGCTTCCGCCCAGAAGTACTTGGGGACGCTATTAGCTAAAAGCATAGTCCTTGCCATATCCTCCAGCGTCCTATTCTTTCTTTCCACCACTCCATTTTGTTGAGGAGTCCTTGGAGCTGAGAAGTTGTGAGAGACTCCATGTTGATCACAGTAGGCCACGAACTCTGAGTTTTGAAACTCCGTCCCATGATCTGATCTTATGGATTTGAGAGACGTCTCAAGCGCAACTTCCACTTGTTTGATGAAGACTTTGAATGCGTTGAAGCAATCTGTTTTTGAAGCTAAGAAAAGAACCCAGGTGAATCGAGAATAATCATCTACAAGGACGTAAATGTACCTCTTTCCACCATAGCTCAACGTCTTCATTGGTCCACAAAGATCCATATGGAGAAGTTCCAAAGGTTTCTTTGTGCTGACATCGTTCTTTGACTTAAAGGACGTTCTTGTTTGCTTCCCTTTGATACAGGCTTCACACTGTTCAATTTTCTCAAGATCAATTTAGGGAAGACCTTTCACAAGATTTCTTTGATGAAGCTTGAGGATTGTGCTTGGTCCAGCATGGCCAAGTCGGCGATGCCAGAGGTCAGCGTCCTCCTTTGACACAGATAAGCACAACTCAGATTTTGGCTTGAACTCCTGATTGAAGATGTAGACATTGTTCTTTCTGACTCCTTTGAGGACGACTTTGTTTGATTTCTTGTTGATGACGAGGCACTCCTTTGAGTCAAATGTGACTCGGTTTTCACCTTGATCACACATTTGAGAGACGCTCAGGAGGTTGAAGCCAAGTCCTTCAACAAGGCTAACGTTTGTCGCTTTGATGGACGGATTGAGAATAGCAGTTCCCGTCCCTTTGATCTTTCCTTTGCCCTTGTTGCCAAACGAGACAGTTCCTCCCGTGGCGCTACTTTGGATAGAAGTGAGATGGATCTGGCTTCCTGTCATATGGTTTGAGGCGCCACTATCAATGATCCATGGGCGTCCCCTCACTTCCACCTGCCAAAACAAAGTTAGTGTTTGGCGACCCAGGCAAGGTGTTCCTTACCTGGTTCGTTACAGAAATAGAACTTTGGTTCTGGCATATAGTCACTTATATTCACGTCATTTGAAATAGCATGCTTTCGGAAAGAACTCTTAGAACGTCTAGGACGTCTAGGGTTAGCCTTAGGGACTGACTTATTATTCTCAATGTTGGTCCTAGCAGCTTTGCCACTTTCAATGTCGTTCTTCATTTTTAAGCATTCATATTTAAAGTGATCTCCTTTTCCTCAATACCAACACGTCCTATAGTAAGTACCAAGGTAGTACTTCTTGTTGGGACGTTGGATTTTGTTCTCTTTCATCTTTTGAGGGTTACAAACTTTCGAACCCTCCCCCTTAGCAATTTTCTTATAGATCCTATGACTGGTGGAGTTAGTGTAGTAGTCCTCTTGACCTTTCTCTCCACTTTCTAGGACTCTAATTCTTTCAAGGAGATTCTTAGTCTTTTCCTTTTCCAATTCAAGTTCTGAAGTTTTGCTTGCCTCAAAGTCGCTAGGGAGAGAATTCCTAGTGTCAGACTCGTAGCCTAGTCCTCTCTTGGCTGGGATAAACACCATTGGTTGAACTTCCTCAATTGCTGGGCTTTTCCCTAACACTTTCACCTCTTCCCTAAGCGTAGCATTCTCTAGCTTAAGACACATCACTTCAGTTTTCAGGGATTTGACTTCGACACATGAGGACTCTAGTTGTAATGACACTGTAGCACAGTTCTCACATTCAACTAACACATTTTCACTTTTAAGTTCAAGTTCATCCATTCTATGTTGCATAGCTACGCTTTCTTCCATGATTCTATTGATGAGCTTAATAAGTTTGGATTTGGAACACTTTTCCAAGGAATTCATCATGGATTCACGAGTTACCTCTTGTTCCTTTTCAGGAGCGTCCTTTTCAATGACTGGGGCGTCCTCCACAGCCATGTACGCCACTTGCTCATTATCTGAGGCGTCCTCTACGGCTATGTATGCAACTGGTCCTTCGGGTTCTTCATCATCAGAACTCACATTATCCCATGCGGCTTCACATGCTCCCAAGAGGGCTTTCATTTTCATTTCCTTTGAGCTTAGTCCCGTAGTACACTTTTTAGCAAAGTGTCCTTTCTTGTTACATTTGTAGCAAGTAAGTTCCTTCATCTCTGCCTCTGTATACTTGGGACTCTCCTTTTTGTAAGGCATCTTGTTTTTCTTGGAATCTCTGGTCTTTTTACCCCATAAGCGGGCAACTTTGTGTAGAAGGGCAATCTCTTCCTCTTCTTCTAGCTGTTCCTTGGTCTTGCTTTCCTTCTCTCTCAAGGCTTGAGCACGCATTCTTTCACGATTCTCATTTTTATTTGCTTCCACCATTAAAGCAATGTCTCTTTGGTGGCGCAGATACTCAGCGTACTCTGGAGTTGACGTCATCAAGGCGAGATCTGTCTGGGGGTTCCTAGCCAATTCAGCCATATCGGCTTCCCTTCTTGCTTCATAGCCTCTCAGCTTCCCATAGATTTCTTCCATATCCAGGGTCTTGTTGGCTGTATTTTCCTTGAACGTAGTCCTATCAAAATTCCATTTCCCTGTAAGTCCATCAATGACTACTCCAACTCTGTTCCTCATTGAGATTTCAGCTTCTGGGATGCCCAAATTTCGCATCTTGGTCACAAGAGCTTCAAAGCGGTATGAGTAGTCTTTGACAGTTTCATTAGGCAACATTCTGAAGGCATAGAACTCTCGTTTGATTTCAAGCTTAACGTCTTCCTTCATCTCCGCCGTACCCACATGGTACTTCTCAAGAGCATCCCATTGTAGTTTGGCCGTTGCCAGATTGCTAACCCGGGTGGCGTCCCTCTCGCAAAGGGACGCTTGAAGGAAGCATATTGCCTTAGCGTTTGTTTCCAAAAGCTTGAATTCGTCAGGACCCCACGCGTCCTCTTTGTCTTTCTTGTCATCAGGGATGGTAAGGTCACCTTTCATGATCACTCTCCAGCATTGATAATTCTGACTTCTGCAAAAGTTCTCGAAGCGAATCTTCCAGCGGTTGAAGTTGCCGTCCGTCAGGCGAGGAGGCTTTACAAAGGAGATTCCAATAGGTTCCATGTCCATCTTGTACCTGCAACTCAACAAAATCTAGAGCGCCTGCTCTGATACCAATTGTTGGATCGTAAGTCAGTTAATGAGGGCGTCCTTAACTGGGTTAAGGGCGTCCTTTAGTGCAGCGGAAAGTAGACTTAACAGAATACAAGATAAGATAAGCGAACACAGGTATTTATAGAGGAACCCCACTAAGACCAACTAGTCTTGTGGGTAAACCTCTACCTCTGTTGGAGGATTTTCAATAGCCGTCCCTTATCTTATTGAGAGTGAGTCCTTACAACTTAGGCGAGTCGTTACACTTCTCTGAGCTAAGCGTCCGTCCTTAGCCTCACTAGTAACACTCCTTTCAACCTAACAAGTAACCTAACACTCTTAGCTATAAGGAAGCTATCACTCACGTCTCTCACGGTTCGTTGTGAGAGACAAACTACAACTCTAACTAATTTGTGGTTTGTTTTGGATTTAATGTGGTTGGACTTTCTTTCTCTTGCTTCAAGCTCACTTGATCTTCTTGATCTTCGTTCGTGTTCTTGAATGCTTCGGGAGAGCTTGAGAGAAAGTCTTCAAAGTCCACACCGCTATGCACACCCTTGAGGGGGTATTTATAGCGGAAGTGGTTCTTGTCCTCTAGCGTCTTCTGAGACTTGGTCAGACGCTTGATCTTCCATCAACGGTGCGATGAGCTCCTTGAGGAAGTCAACTCTGTTGACGCTTGGGAAGCCTCCGCGTGGGTAGGGGACCATCGCTGGGAAAGCGACATCTTTGGAGTTGTCTACACGTGCCCAGACAAGGGAAGCTTCCTTCTGAGGACTACGGCCGGACGTGATGTAATCATGTTGGGGTGACCTTGATTTGAATTTGAACTTCGTCCGTATTTTGGCGCGCGTCCCTTCTTGATGAGGACGCCGTCCTATCTGCGCAGGAACTTGGCCAATTACGTTTAGCTTTGGAAGTTCTGATGACGTGCGTCCCTACAGTTTAGGGACTGCCGTTCACTTGTTGTCCTTTTCGCTCATGTGCGTCCACTGGACTTACCTGAGATCAACACTTGGACAACTTATCAAATACCTTTGAGTTTGTCATTATCAAAACAAGGGACGATCATCATTGATTTAGATATTAATGACTGGCGTCCTTAATATCGTCCCAACAAGCATCAATGTTCTAAAGGAACGGACGGGCTCTAGGCGGAGAAGAACCGTATAACGCCTAAATAGCCTAAACGGATATCTTTCAAATTACACATTTATCCCTATCTTCTCTCTTTTTATAATATTATCATTACCAAATCAGTCAAATCACCCACTTTTCACTTTTACCTTAATTCTTGTGCAAACACATAAATGAAAAAAAGTGGGGTAGATGTCGTAATTTAATAGAGTTAAAAGATAAAAAGATGATAAAGTTGAATAAAATGAATGAATTATGATATGGAAGGAGGATAATGTAGTAAATAAATATAAATATAAAAAGAAAGAAAGAGGGTATAATAAATATTGGAGGACGACGAAAATAGAAATGAGACAAATATTTACGAATGTAGGGAGTATCAAGATCTTCTCTCTTCCCTCCTGTGTGCTCTCAATCCCCCTTGTATATACACGTTGGCAACTTGGCAAGTGAAAGACGACAATTCTCGTTGCATATCCTCTATCCCAACTCCCAACTATCTCTTTGTCCCATATTGTGTCCCACCTTTTTCTATTGGATCGAGTAGCATAATGAGTTTTTTTTTTTTTTGTAAAAGAAGCCTTTCTTTCTCGTCTATCCATCCGTCTTCGATCATCTTCCTCACTTAGCTAGTTGACGTCGCTCGGTATGCTTAGAGTTTCCGGTTTATTTCACCTCTTTTTCTATACCACTACCCTACGTAAACCATTTAAATTTGATTTTTTCTATGTATTTATCTAAATTGGGCTCCAAAACGCCATTATGCATGGAAGGTTTCCACTTTGGCAACTACCACCCACATCATAATTAAGGCAATTTCTATGTAATTGCAAGTGTTTGGTCTATAATTATAATTAATGCATCCCACCAAAGCCCAAGGTTGATTCTCCTCAAAATTCCAGCTCGCCAACGTGAACTCGTCGACGTTAATTCAATTGATAGTATGGAGTTTATACCCTTACGTTTAAATCATAAATCAAGTTTCCGATGAATAAATTCATTGACGTTAATACACATAAAGGTTCAGCTTTTTTTGGTAAATTTTAAAGGGGGAAGAGAATTATGTATGTATGGGGAGGAAGATAGAAGGAGAAATGGACAATGAGCTTAGTCTAATTACAGACCAAACAAAAAAAATTATAGGATCTAATCTGCCACGTGGGCCAATAGAAGAAGTTGGGACACTATACGGGGGACAAAGAGGTTGGACGGAGGTAGTATGTATTAATGCATATAATTGCTGGACTTTGATTTTGGCGTCCTATATTATGCTATCGTGTTTGCTACTCATGAATATCTTGCTTCATTGCTAAAAAAAAAGAGAATATCTTGCTTCCTTTGCTGATTAAGTTAGTCGCTTTTGCTTGGTTTTCGCGTTGCCCTAGCCAGTCGAGCGATGTCGAAAGAAGGAATCATGGATCTCGCTTTTGGAGTCGGAGGGAAGATCGACAAGAACCAAGTTCTTTCTGCCGTCGATCAGTAATTTCTCCTCTTGCATTAATTTTTGTTGTTACAGTTTTGTTAGTAAAATAACTAGAGATAGCCGAAATGACTACGTTACCAATGGAATGTTAGCCTGACACAACTAACCATACACCAGAAAAGAGGCATATATAAAGTGCCAAATTTCTTCCAGGAAAACCGACGTGGGATTGCCCCGAATGCAAAGTAAGTTTAAAAGGCCCCCCACAAAAGTGCAGTGCATTATTCAACAATGATAGGTTTGATAGAAACAGTTCAATAGCTGAGGAGGAAAGTAATCGTCGTAGGATTTGAGAACAGAGAGTTTGGTTGACTAATTATTATGAGATTGTTTGTGCAGTGTATAGTTAATTTTTCAAGCCACTTATTTCTGTTATTATCTTACATGAGCTGAAACTTACCTCTCTTATGTTCCATGTGTCCAACTTTTTACTTCCTAATCTACTTGAGGTTCCATTTTCTTGTCACGAGAGCTTGACTGTTTACATTGCATTGCATGTCAGGTATGAGAAGTACCATACATACCATGGAGGCAAAGATGAAGAGAGGAAATCTAACTATACCGACATGGTAACTGCCACTGTTCTAAAAATCCCTTCTAGGCCTACCTAGACCCCGTCTAGGCGCTAGGCGATAGGCGATCCCTGTTTGCCTAGGCTTAGGCGGCGTCTAGGTATCCATTTAAACCGCTTAGGCGCTAGGCAGTCCCTCTCCGCCTAGCGTTTTTTAAAACACTGGAACTGCTAATCATCTTCTCCGTGTTCTGGCCGTACGTAGCATGGGCACGGTTAAAATATTGGCCAGGTCTTATCATTCAGCATCTCACAGAGAATGATTCTGACATGCATCTTTCTTGGTTTGATTGCAGGTTAATAAATATTATGATCTTGTTACTAGCTTTTATGAATATGGATGGGGTGAATCTTTCCACTTTGCCCCAAGGTAGTATCTGTTAACAAACAATAATTGAACAGAGTCGACCGCTTTCTGTCTTTCTTGAACTGTACTGTTTAACTCTAACTCCAGATGGAAGAACGAGTCCCTTAGGGAGAGCAATAACGTCATGAGCACTTCCTGGCTTTGCAACTAGGGCTCAAACCAGGACAGAAGGTATTTTTCACCTCTGCATTTCACCCTTTATTTCATTTCATGTATTTTAGCTTCTCAAACTTCTAACCCAAGGTTTATTGTTATACATATAGGTGCTGGATGTGGGATGTGGCATTGGCGGCCCATTAAGGGAAATTGCTCGATTTAGGTTACTCCTTTTACATTATGGCAAATAAATAATTACTGTGTTGCTTCTCAAATCTGTTGGTTAAACGTTCTATTTGATGTATGACAGCTTAGCATCAGTGACAGGGTTAAACAACAACGAATATCAAATTACCAGGGGAAAGGTAAAAATTATCCAGTTTCAGCTGATTCGTATGAAACATTGACTGAGTCTGAGTGCCATATTTGATTATTACAATATACGGAGTAGTATAAAATATTGACTGAGTCCTTGTGGATTTCACAGGAACTAAACCGGATAGCAGGAGTGGATAAGGCCTGCAACTATGTGAAGGTCTGTGCACTGATTAATAACATTTACCTGATTTATATAGTTTTAATTAAGTTAGGTCATAAATGTATACGATCTACGTACACTGATCAACTGGCTATGCAGGGTGACTTCATGAACACTCGATTTCCTGAAAATACTTTTGATGCTGTGTATGCCATTGAGGCAACATGCCATGCACCTGATGTGGTATGTTAATAGCTTAACCTTTTCCGTGGCAACATGCTATGTTTGTGTTCCTATGACTAATAGTATAGAATTTTGGTTTGCACATCAAGGTTGGGTGCTACAGAGAGATGTACAGAATATTGAAGCCTGGACAATGTTTTGGGGCGTATGAATGGTGCATGACTGAGGCTTATGATCCGAATAACCAAGAGCACCAAAAGATCAAGGTAGATAGATAGTAGGGGACCTAGGGGTGCTCGATCAACGGGTTGGCTCGGGTCGACCAATGAGCTCCTAACCTGTTTGACTTAGTCAAATCGATATATTTTATACAATACAAAAATAAATTGGGGATCAACCTAGCTCAAATACGGTAAATTGTTCAAAAAATATATATTTTAATAGTAATAAAATTATAAAAAGTACAGTACATATGTATTTTTAAAAGTTCATTTTAATATTAATAATATAATTAAAAAGTATATATATTAAATATAACAAGTCGTGGGTTTAACCCGGCCCAACCCCAGACCTCCAAACTTAAAAAAAATCGACCCGCAACCCGAACCGTTGTGTGTGAGTCGGGTCACTGCGGGTTGCGGGCGACCCGACCCGTTGAACACCATTAGTATATAGTTAATGCCCTGGTTGGGTTTGACACAAAAATGAGAAACAATATGCAGAAAATCTTTATGAAATTGATATGTCACATTATACTTTGTAGTGACAACTTTTAAAAACAAATGCAGGCTGAGATTGAGATTGGCAATGGCCTTCCAGACATCAGGACAACAACTCAGTGCTTTGATGCTCTTAAGGAAGCTGGATTTGAGGTTGGAGGATAAAACAAACCTTAAATCCTTACCCCATTTCATCTCAAAAATTTGTTCCATATATACATGCAATACCAAGTTAAAATTCTGATTTGTTTGTCTAGGTTGTTTGGGGCAAAGATCTTGCTACAGACGCCCCTGTTCCTTGGTACTTGCCAATAGATACAAGCCACTTTTCCCTCACTAGCTTCCGCTTAACTGCCGTTGGGCGCTTCTGCACTCGAAACATGGTTCGTTTTCTAGCTCTACCGCTTGTTTATGTATGTTGTTGTCATGGTGGAACTTGTGTGATGATATACTTGAACCCTTTGCTCCACCGGTCAAAGTTCTCGAGGCCGTGGGAATCGCTCCCAAAGGAAGTCAGAGAGTTCAAGCTCTCTTAGAGCAATCTGCAGAAGGACTAGTTGAGGGTGGCAGGTGAGTACTTTACCATAAGTTGTTTGTGAAACTACATTGGAAATTTTAGATCTATAGAAATTGAAGCTGATTACATTGGTATAACTTTCTTTTCCCCAGGAGAGAGATCTTTACGCCGAATTACTTCTTCTTGGCCCGTAAGCCGGCCTCCAACTGAAAGCCTATAATGATACCTGAATTATGTAATAAGTCTCGGGTTTTCTTTACGGTTCTTTTTCTCGAGACGCTTTTACAAAATACTTCCGTAAAGTTGTTATTTTGTAAAGTTACTTGTCTATTGTTCCCCTCCTCAACATACTGATTTGATCACTTAACCACGAGGGTGCAATTTCGTTTCATGCATGTTAATTAAGAATGATAGCTTATGAATCCGGTTGCTGTGAACGCATTTTCTGGTTATCTTGCTCGTTTGATAGATCTCTTGTTTTGGATTTCATGTACCTGAATCATGCTGAAACATCTTTTATGTTCATTTTCTTTGGTGATCTTCTGGGTTTCCTTTTGCAAGTATGATGGTTCAGAGTTTGACTTTTAGCCTTGAAAATGATCATTCTGTAAAGGTCTTATTGCATAGCATGACGAACTCTGCTTTGAGTATCAGATCAATTCAAAAGACTGAAATTTTGTCACGCTCAGTTGGTAAATGCTCAGTCAAAGGCTATAAATTGCCGGAAAGTCAAATGACCATGTAATAAAGCGGTGCTACTGCTAATGCTTCTATCCAAGGCCGGCAAGTAGACGCCCGAATTAGTGACTTTTTTTTTCTTGGCCTTTTCAACGACTCTAAAGCACGCTTACAATATTGAATTAATGGATAATTCTTGCTGTCTTCATCAATCATATTATGATTGAACACTTCGCGGGCGAAAAATCATTTTTTTTTTTGTAGTTGCAGCGAAATCTCCTAGTATTTGCTCATTAACAATAGACGAAACAAACTAATTGTGGATGAACAATAAAAAACCTAACTCAACATTTCATTCGAAATTGAGTTGGTAGTAATAATTTTGTTCCATTTTTACAATTTACAAGAAGCATCCTCCTAGGTAATAAAGTTTCGTTCAAACCTAGAAAATCTTGCTTGGTCAATTTGCTCAAATCTTATAAACATATACTTGAATTCGACCCAAAAAAAATAAACATATACTTGAAAATTTGATATTGACAGAAGCTTAATTTGTAACTTACGAAACTTCCAAGGCAACTTTTGTCCAAACATGGGGATGGGCTTACGTACATTAATTCTATATTCTCTCTTATTTTTATACATTTTCACAACAATAAAATTAATACTAGAAAAATAAAAAAAAAATTATAAGGTTGCTTAGGAGATGCTCTATTGCAAAGCTTACATCCTTATACAATTAGGCTGGAGTTTTTAGTTGACGTTTATAAGCCGACCCATGAAATTCGCATTCCGGGGATAGCAAGGCTATAATCTCATCTTACGCTTTTTCGACCAAAAAAAAAAATAGTTTAATTAAATAAGTTGGAAATTTCATCTTGGCAAACTTTTTAGCACCACTAATAATAACATAGTTTACTTAAATAAGTTGGAAATTTGTTTCGGGTGGTTGAACATGTCACTTGCCTTGACCATATACTCGTATCTTTTAAAATGAATATTAAGCACGTTTAATGGTTCTGGTCATGTTAAATGATTCGTTGCGTTATACATGGAGTTATGCTTAGGCAACTTGCGTTTGCATACAAGTTACCTTACCTATTATAATTGTCCTTTTGTTACATAAACCTCATTTCTTTCTAATTGAAATCATTTGTGGCTAAACTGTTAAGCAATGGACCCGAACTTATAGGAGTGCACAAATTCCGGTCCAAACTAACAATATCCGGTCTATTGATAAAACGGGGCTAGATTAAATGATTTCCGGGATATTCGAGTTTAATTCCCATAATGTTCATACATGGAGAGATCGATAATAGGAAAATCTACCCCAAAACGCGAGTCGGAAAACTCACCCCCATTAGGCAGTCAAAAAACAAGACAGATATTGGACGGTCTATCTAAAATCTGCCCCATTTACGAACAACAAGATTATTGCCCGTACCATATACGGGACCCGCTCGATAAAAATTTATTTGACGTATTATTCAATTAATAAAAGAATGCATAGTAATATTATTAGGACTTCGATATTGATATCGCCTTTTTTATCCAAAATCGTTATAATATTTTATTGATCCAAAATTATGATTTGATGTTAAGAATAAATTTAAATTTAAATTTTATATAATATGACTTAAATAAAAATCATAGATAAATACTATCATTTTATTTCAAAATATATTTGATCAATTAAAAAATTAATATGTGATATGATATGAAATCTCAAATGAAATATTTCATCAACATATATATTTTTAATATTAATAAGGTTTTTTATATGATGATAGAAATAAAAAAAAATTAAGTTAATTATGACTTATTTACATAAATTATTGGTATTTTCATCTACCCTAAAGTTTGAGATTTTATAAGTAGAATACTCTTCTAAAATATCCAAAATTTTAATTATAAAATAAGATGGAATGATAGCTTCAATCTTGTTTATGGACCCACCGTATATTTGATAAAAAAAATAGCTTATCTTTTCTAAAGTTGATTATGGACCCACTGTATATTTGATAAAAAAAAAAGCTTTTATTTGTGGTATTTCAATTAATTTGATTAAGTTATATATTATCTATTTATGTAGAAGATATATTCAAATTTTTGAATTTTGGTAAGATATTCTATCTTTTCTAATATATCACTTAATTGAAAAACATGATTCTAACAAATATTTTGAACTTTTGAAATATAATTATTATGAACTAATTATATTTGATTATGGACCCACCGTATATTTGATAAAAAAATATTTTTATTTGTGGTATTTCAATTCATTTGATTAAGTTATATATTATCTATTTATGTAAAAAATATATTCAAATTTTTGAATTTTGGTAAGATACTCTATCTTTTCTAATATGTCACCTAGGTGAAAAGCATGATTCTAATAAATATTTTTAATTTTAGAAATATATTTACTATGAACTAATTATATTTGTGTTACTTAAATAAATTTAGAATTTCTAAAATTTTAAATATTTTTTTTAATAGAAAAACTACTTTTTTCACTTTATTATTTGATTTTTTTGAATAAATTTAGCATTTTTAAGCTTAATTTATTTTCTATATTTACATGATCAGCTATATTGTTTACCCAAAATATTTTATTTTTATATCTTGATAACAAACTTGATGTTTTAGCCAAATAATAATTTCCACTTATATCTTGATAATGTACATCTTTCTCAATAATTTTTACTTATTTGTAAAAATATACAAATAAGTGAAAAAGTATTGTCTTATATATATTTTTTGGGTTATATGAATTTCAAAAACAATATCACTCTTTATAGTAGATAAAAAAACATGTCTATACAATAAAACTTATATTATATTTTCCATATAAATATTTAATTTAATCTTAATATTTTTAAGTGAAATAGTCGTGCATGGCACGATAGGTTAAGCTAGTTACATATAATATACATGAGTTTCTACAAAAGATTATGTTATAAGAGATCAAACGTAAAATTCATAGATCAATTCATCACACGTGGATATTTAGATATAACATGGATCAATTAGATACCTTTTCTCTTTTTATTCTTTTCTCTTCTCTGTATGTGATTTTCAATTTTCAATACATTCATGTGTTAATATTTATAGACTTTTTAGAATGAATCTAGATTGTATAGACAGATAAAATTTGGATAGTTTATAAATATCGGATATAATCTTGATAGATTATGGATATAGATATTATTCCGGCATATCAGTATATGGTAATTAGATAGACACATATGAGAATTTTTTGATTGTAAAATTAATAAGGATAGATAATTGATTTATAATTAATTTAACATGGATGGGGTCAGAATTAATGTGAAGGCTCGAAAAGTTTCGGCTTTAATATATAGTATAGATTCTGGATCCCCGTATCATGATTAACAACAAGGTGAATCACTAGTAGGACTGAGCATGCTTGAACCGAAAGTGAAAAAATTAACCGAACCGACCGAATCGAACTGAGTTGAACCGAAACCGACCGTCGGTTTCGGTTCTCGGTTCAAAAAATTTCAGGATTTCGGTTTCGGTTCGGTTCGGTTTTCTGGTCACCAAATTCTCGAATTTCGGTTTTGATTCAGTTCGGTTTTTAACCGATGCTCAGCAAAATCAATGGTAAACAAAAATGTAACACAATAGAGTTTTGTCATGCTACAAACATCATGCAACATGTTTTTGTTTGTTAATTCATCATGTAACATGTTTTTGTTTGTTAATTCATTTGTCACATTGACAGGCTCCTAGAAGAGAAGATCAAAATCTTCCTTATTTTTTAAATATCTACAAGTCAAATGTATAATAACGTATTTGTTGGCATGACCTGTATCGTGCACGGAATTTATTAATGCATGCATTATTGTTTGATTTTGATTTTGGCGCCCTATATAAAGCTATCGTGTTTGCTGCTGAAGATTATCTTGCTTCCTCTGCTGATTAAGTTAGTTGATTTTGCTTAATTTTCGCGTTTCCCTAGCCAATCGAGCGATGTCGAAAGAAGGAATTATGGATCTCGCTTTTGGCGTCGGAGGGAAGATCGAGAAGAACCAAGTTCTTTCTGCTGTCGATCAGTAATTTCTCCTCTTGCATTTTTGTTGTTACACTTTTGTTAGTAAAATATCTAGAGATAGCCGAAATGACTATGTTACCAATGGAATGTTGGGCTGACACAGCTAACCATACACTATAAAAGTGCACTGCATTATTCAACAATGATATGTTTGATAGAAACAGTTCAGTAGCTGTGGAGGAAAGTAATCGTCGAATGATCTGAGAACTGAGAGTTTGGTTTACTAATTAAAATGAGATTGTTTGTGCAGTGTATAGTTAAATTTTCAAGCCACTTTTTACTTCCTAATCTACTTGAGGTTCCATTTTCTTGTCATGAGAACCTGACTGTTTACACTGCATGTTTGTCAGGTATGAGAAGTACCATTCCTACCATGGAGGCAAAGGTGAAGAGAGGAAATCTAACTACACCGATATGGTAACTGCTAATTATCTTCTTCGTGTTCTAACTTCTAATCATTCAGTATCTCACAGAACATGATTCTGACATCTTTCTTGCTTTGTTTGCAGGTTAATAAATATTATGATCTTACAACTAGCTTTTGTGAATATGGATGGGGAGAGTCTTTCCACTTTGCCCCAAGGTAAAATCTTTAGCATAACAATGAAGATGACGATTCGAATGTCCCACGTCTTTAGGGAATGTCCGTTTATCCCACGTCTTTAGGGAAGCGAATCACATCGCCGACTCCCTTGCTCTAGGCTAGGGTTTTGTTTTCTACTTGGCTTGCATTTTATTTCGGACCCTCCCACTAGTATTTCTTCATTACTAAAGGATGACGTTAGGGGTATTAGAACACCCCGTCTCTGCTTGTAGCTTTCGTTTTGAATAAATTGAGCTAGGGCCTTGCCCTTTTCGACCAAAAAATATTAATAATAAAGATGACAGATTTGCAAGCCCGGTGGACCTCCGTTTAATCTAGGGCATCGAAATAAGAAAATTATTATATATAAATAATATAGTTAGTGCTTGTTTGATTAAATACAGGGACTGAAATTTATAGGAAGTTAATTCACATGCACTTAATTCTTAGATATTGAATTTCACATGATTTAATCAAATATTTTTGGTTATAATTATTTATCTAGTGAATAAATTTTGTTTGGTATGAAGTCAAAAAACATGAGAATTTACCTAAAACTACAATATCAACCCTTATCTATCAAAAAATAATGTAAATCAAGGAAATAAATGAAATTTGTAGTTTAAATAAAAAGAATTATTCTAAATATATGGAGTAATTGAATATTACTCATCTCCACCATGGTAATTGCGATTTCTCCATTTTGGAAGTACAATCATGGGAATTGAACTTCCTAGGGTTTTGGTGTTAAACAAATATAATCAAATATATGTATTTAAAGTCAATTCCTATGTTTTTTGAATTCCCATGATTTTGAAAGGTAACCAAACAATCGCTAATATTTACCATAAATTAGATGATAGCGCAGCGGTGTAAGGAGTCTTATGTTCACAAAAGCAAGGCCCTGTGGACGGCGCTTTTCCTTGTTTTGTATTTTCCTTTTAATTTGTACTCCCTCCGTTTCATAATAAGTGTCGTTTTAGCACTTAAAATTTGTTTCATAATATATGTCGTTTTAGGTTTTCAAAGTGATTTAATAGGGGTGAATGATGATAATTTTTATTGGAATGTGTATTTGTTGACTAAAGTTGTTCATGCATTGGCCAAAAAAATATAATGAGTGGTAAGATTAAGAAAAAGTTGTAAGTTTTAAAGTGAATGATTGCTTTTCTTAAAAACTGTGTTGAGAGCTAAAACGACACTTATTGTGAAACGGAGGGAGTATTAATTACACTCTTCTCTTGTTTTATACAAAGGCAAGGCCTTGTGTAACTGCGTTCTACTCCCTCCGTTTCATAATAAGTGTCGTTTTAGCTCTTAACACAATTTTTAAGAAAAGCAATCATTCACTTTAAAACTTACAACTTTTTCTTAATCCACTCATTACATATTTTTGGCCAATGAATGAACAACTTTAGTCAACAAATACACATTCCAATAAAAATTATCATTATTCACCCCTAATAAATCACTTTGAAAACCTAAAACGACACATATTATGAAACAAATTTTAAGTGCTAAAACGACACTTATTGTGAAACGGAGGGAGTATAATTTTATTTCAATAATTATTATTCACACACTTCTCTGATTAACCATTCGTAAAAGTGGGCCATAATTAAAATGTGATGCATGTTTGCTATTGTATTAATTAAAGAGCCCCTTACAATAATTTTATGAACTTATCGGCTATTTAAGTATTATTATTTGAAATAAATATTTATACTAGATCAATAAATTACATGATAGAAATTGATTTTTTTTTATTTTTCTTTTCCATATCAAATCGTTGGATCCCTATATGATAAAAAAGAGTAAAAGGTAGATACTACATATATTATACTTGTGTAATGGATTAAAAAAAGAGCTTAGTTTAATAAACAATCACCTAAAATTCAAATCATGTAGCAAGTAAACAGATGTGTTTTTTACTTTTGTACAATCACATTATTATAAAAAAAAAAAAACAGATTAACCATAGAAAAAAGACCGCAAATTTGACCTAATAAATTATCAAAACGCCGGTTATAACTTATGTTTAATCAGATTTGGATCACAATCGAAAAATTAACGCACAAGGCCTCTTACAAGCATTGGCCGGCCCTGCAGATTTGCATATGCTCATCGGTTAACAAGCAAATGGGTGTGAATCCACTGCTTTCTGTTTGTCTTGCTGTAATTTCTTCTGAACAGTACTGTTCAACTGTAATTCCAGATGGAAGAACGAGTCCCTTAGGGAGAGCATTAAACGTCAGGAGCACTTCCTTGCTTTGCAACTAGGGATCAAACCAGGACAGAAGGTATTTTTCACCTCTGCATTTCACCCTTTATTTCATTTCATGTATTTCAGCTTCTCAAACTTCTAACCCGGGGCTTATTGTGATACATAGGTGCTGGATGTGGGATGTGGCATTGGCGGCCCATTAAGGGAAATTGCTCGATTTAGGTTACTCCTTTTACACTAAGGCAAATAATTACTGCGTTGCCTCTCAAATCTGTTGGTTAAACGTTCTATTTGATATATGACAGCTTAGCATCAGTGACAGGGTTAAACAACAACGAATATCAAATTACCAGGGGAAAGGTAAAAAATATATACTCTTGTTAGTGTTGAATGAAACTATGCGTTTTCAGAATATATAATTTCAAGTGCCTTATTTGGGTATTATAAATTTATAATGTAGTATAAAACATTGACCGAGTCCTTGTGGTTTGACAGGAACTAAACCGGATAGCAGGAGTGGATAAGACCTGCAACTTTGTGAAGGTCTGTGCATTGATCAATTACATTACCTGATTTATATTATCTCCGTCCCTTTATGTTTGTGCTAAAATATTATTTTTACGGTTATTAAAAAAGGAATAAAGGTGTATTGGAAGAAGAGAAAATTAGATGACATGGGTAAAAGTTGAAAATAAATAAGAATACTTTTGTACTTTTATATGGTTAAAATAGAGGGATGGAAAAGTTAGCTACTGTTATAAAAAGTAAAAAATGAATAAGGTTAATATTGTAAGAAATTATTGATATAAAAGAAAAGGGGACGGATATTTTGGGACGACAGATATGGAAATAGGACAAATATAAAGGGACGGATCAGGAGTATTATTTTAAGTTAGGTCATAAATTTATACGGTCTGCATTGATCAACCGGTAACTCAAGAGTAACAATTGTATTGGCTATGCAGGGTGACTTCATGAACACTCAGTTTCCTGAAAATACTTTTGATGCTGTGTTTGCCATTGAGGCAACATGCCATGCACCTGATGTGGTATGCTAATAGCTTACCTTTTTTTCGTGCCAACATGCTATGTTTGTGTTCCTATGACTAATAGTATAGAATTTTGGTTTGCACATGAAGGTTGGGTGCTACAGAGAGATGTACAGAATATTGAAGCCTGGACAATGTTTTGCGGCGTATGAATGGTGCATGACTGAGGCTTATGATCCCAATAACGAAGAGCACCAAAAGATCAAGGTAGATAGATGGTAGGGGTGGTCAACGGGTCGGGTCGGATCGACCCGCAACCCGCTAATCCATTTGACTTAGTCAAATCTAGGGGCGGACATAGCGGTATGTTAGGGTTCGCTCCAGCCCACCCTAAAAAATTAAAAAATAAAAAATTAGTGTAAATTTAATATAAAAATAGTAAAAATTAAGGTAAATTTAGTGTATATATTAAATTTATAGTAGATTTAGCCCATCTAAAATATTTTTGACAAAAATATAGTAATTTAGCCCACCCAAAATTTTTTTTTCTGGGATATATTTTATACAATACAAATATAAATTGTGGATCGATCTTAAATACGGTAAATTTTTCAAAAAAAAAATAATAGTAATAAAATTATAAAATATATATACTGTATATATTCTTAAAGTTCATTTTAATAATAAAGTAATTAAAAATATATATTTTTTAAATGTAACGGGTCGCGGGTTGACCCGCAAATCTGCAGATTTACCCGACCCGACCCACGACCCGCAAACTTAAAAAAAATCGACCTACCACCCGACCCGTTGAACACCCTTAGACCTCAGTAGATAGTTATCGCCCGCCCTGGTTGGGTTTGACACAAAATGAGAAACTTTGTGCAGAAAATCTTCATGAAATTGATATGTCATAGTGTCATACTATACTTTGTAGTGATGAAACTGCATGTTAAAAACAAATGCAGGCTGAGATTGAGATTGGCAACGGCCTTCCAGACATCAGGACAACAACACAGTGCTTTGATGCCCTTAAGAAAGCTGGTTTCGAGGTTGGAGGATTAAAAAAAAAAAACTTGAATACTGTCTCCCATTTCATCTCAAAAATTTGTTCCATACAATACCAAGTTAAAATTCTGAATTGTTTGTCAAGGTTGTTTGGGACAAAGATCTTAGTACAGACTCCCCTGTTCCTTGGTACTTGCCAATAGACACAAGCCACTTTTCCCTCTCTAGCTTCCGTTTAACTGCCGTTGGGCGCTTCTGCACTCGAAACATGGTTCGTTTTCTAGCTCTACCGCCTGTTTGTGTATGTATGTGTTGCTTTCCTGGTGCAACTGATTTTGTGATCATATATTTGAACCCTTTGGCTCCACAGGTCAGAGTTCTTGAGGCCGTGGGAATCGCTCCCGAAGGAAGTCAGAGAGTTCAAGCCTTCTTAGAGCAAGCTGTAGAAGGACTAGTTGAGGGTGGAAGGTGAGTGCTTTACCATAAGTTGTTTCTTAAACTACATTGGAAATTTTAGATCTATAGAAACTGAAGCTGATTACATTGGTATAACGTTTTTTTTTCCCAGGAGAGGGATCTTTACGCCGCATTACTTCTTCTTGGCCCGTAAGCCGGCCTCCTACTGAAAGCCTATATAATGATACGTGAATTATGTTAAAAATCTGGGGTTTTCTTTACGGTTCTTTTTCCCGAGACGCTTTTATTGAACCGTATTTGTGTATAAATACTTCCTTACACTTGTTGTTTTGTATAAATACTTGTCTATTCTTCCCCTCCTCGATCAACATACTGATTTGATCAATCCTTTGTACAAGCTAGACACTATCTTGTAGTATCACATAACCACGAGGGTGCAATTTCATTTCATGTATGTTAAGAATGATGTATAGTTTATGACTCCGGTTGCTGTGAACGCATTTTCTGGTTATCTTGAGATCTCTTGTTTTGGATTTCCTGTACCTGAATCATGCTGAAACATCTTGTATGTTCATTTTACTTAGTGATCTTCTGGGTTTCCTTTTGCAACTATGGTTCAGAGTTTGACTTTTAGCCTTGAATATGATCATTCTGTAGTAATGGTCTTATTGCATGGCATGACGAACTCTGCTTTGAGTACAGAGTAGATCAATTCAAGAGACTGAAATTTTGTCACGCTCCGTTGGTAAATGCTCAGTCAAAGTCTATAAATTACCCGAAAAGTCAAATTACCATCTAATAAGTGGCTTTATGGCCTAGAACAAGAACACGATTACAATATTGAATTAATGGATAATTCTTGCTGTCTTCATCAATCATATTATGGTTGAACACTTCGCGGGCGAAATATCACTTTTTTTTTGTAGTTGCAACAAAATCTCGTAGGGTTGTATTTGTTAATTAACAACAGACGAAACAAACTAATTGTGGATGAACAATAAAAAAACCCACCTCAACATTTCAGTCGAAATTGAGTTGGTAGTAATAATTTTGTTCCATTTTTACAATTTACATTGTCTTTATGGCCTAGAACAAGAAGCAGCCTATGTAATACAGTTTCAGTTTCATATCTTAAATTTTGCTCGGTCAATTTGTTCAAATCTTATAAACATATACTTGAAATTGACAGCAGCTTTGTAACTTACGAAACTTCCAAGGCAACTTTTGTCCAAACATGGGGATGGGCTTACGTACATTTCAATATTCTCTCTTTTATTTTTATACTCCACGTAGGTGAGTAATTTACCACCATAAATATGAATAATATTTCCGCCAGCCAGGTAAGCATATCTACTAAATATTTTTATTGACCTATTAAATTCTGGTAGCTATACAATAGTTGAAAGATTCTATCTTATTTAAAAAGATAGAATTATTGATTGGGCTTCAAGGAAGAAACCCTAACCCTCTCTCTCCACTATAAATACATTGCCTGACCATGTAGAAAAGGGAGGAGGAATATACAAAAACTACCCTAGAAGAACTACCCTAGAGGGGGCTGATAATCGCTCGCCCTGACTCTAGAGGGGCTGATGATCGCTTGTCTCAGCCCTAGCCCTGCGCCTTTCTCTCTGCAGTTTACCCTTGCGAATACTCTACTGACTTAGGCATCGGAGGTGGATTAGGGGGTCCCGCCCCCTTTGTCCATTGTTTTGCAGGTTATTGAAGGTGAAGAGGCTTGGAGAAGAAGGTCATTGAAGAAGGAATTGAGACTTGTACACCGACATATTTCGTGTACTAACATTTGGCACCGTCTGTGGGGAACGAACAGGTTTTCGACCTTCGTAAACCCAACGAGAACCGATCCGAGGAGGCTATGGATCGCTTGTCCACGAGCCCGGATCGAGACAACCCTGGGGCAATCGCGCCAGGCGAATCGCGCGATTCGCTTTCCGCAGCCCCAGAGCCAACCCGCGACCGCGGATCGCCGCCCGCGACCGCGAGATACCCACCCACGCCGCGGGTCGGAGGGCGATCAGCGAACTCCAACTTCGCTCTTGGCAGGCGCAGACCCGCGACCGCGGGTTCACCTCCCGCGACCGCGGTTCGTCGCCCGCGACCGCGGTTCACCCTCCCGCGACCGCGGATCGACGCCCGAGCGGTTGGACTCCGAAAATCGCTCGGAGGAGCGAATCCCGACATGTGCAAACCCCGATATTCGCTCGGGAGATCGGACCACGTCGCGATCCGTGCGAGGCGCCTTGCCCGGATCCGACTCTACCCGTGACTCAGTCCCCCTCACAAGCGCGTCTGTTCATCGCACAGACCTATGGGGACTCACGTCACGCAACGGGATTGAGAGTCGTCGCCAAGTATGGTCCGATTCGGCTTTCTCTAATCGGTCAAGGGATTTCGGGATGCACAGCGCTGAAGTCGAGGCAGATACGGGCCAAGAGATCCGTGGTAGGCCTGAAAGCGCGACCGCGATCGTAGAGCCAAACCGTGACCGCGAGTCACGAGGGCGCGAGCCTGAGCCCAATCGCGAAAACCCTAATTCGCGGTACGTGATGGGCCGAACGATTTATGCCAACCCGAGCGGCAGGGTTGAGGCATCATCCTCCACCAGGAGCGAGCAGGAGGATGAGGTGATGCTATCGGAGTGCGAACAGGCTGGGTCTCGCTTGGACCAAGCCCTAGAAGAAATCGCAAAGTTGAAGCACGCTTTGAGGGAGGTGCGGAGCGAGCACCCTATTGACGAACCTAGGGTTACTTCGCGACTCGCTAGCATCGTCACAACGGCGGACCCCAGCGATCGCGGAAACTGCCGGGGCAACAAACGCGACCGCGGTCTGACAACCCGCGACCGCGGTCCCAGCATCCGCGCCCGCGGTTCGAGCGAGTGGCGCGAGGGTTTTTACGAACCTGAAGACGAAGGTCATGGCTCTCCCAAAAACCCTAATTCGACTCATGATTGGGGCAGTAGGGATGAGCATGGAGGAGAAGACCGGGCTTTCACGCGCGCTGAGAAGAGGTTACTCGAACTCTTGAAATCGCAAAGAGGAACCTTGCAATCAGTACAGGAGCAGGCTGAATGCAAGTTGGCAATGGTGACATCGACACCATTCAGCAAAGAAATCTTGCAAGCCAAGCCCCCGGCGAAATTCTCTCCACCAACCTTTGATCTTTACGATGGGCATTCGGACCCCATAAGCCACATAGCCTTGTTTTCATACAAGATGACGTTGTGGGTGTCCGAAGAGGCCGTTATGTGTAAGATGTTTCCGAGCAGCCTCGCCGAAAGATCTCTCAGGTGGTTCCAAAGTTTGAAACCCGGATCAATACGATCATGGAGACAACTTGCCACTTTGTTCGTCAAGAATTACGTCACTAATTGCCGAGATGCAGCGTCCCTTGACACGCTCTTTGATCTCAAGATGAATCAAGATGAAAGCTTGCGCAGCTTCTCGAATCGTTTCATGGAATGCTACGCCGAGGTTGAGGGTTGCGGCGACGAGGCCGCACTAGCCGCTTTCAAAAGAGCGCTCCCGCTCGGAAGCAGGTTAAGGGAGGATTTGATACTCTATCCTCCTTCCACCATCGATGGACTGCGAGAGTGCGTCTGTCGGCATGTGCGATTAGAAGAAGCTAATCGCGGGGCAAAAGGGAGGTCGCTTGCCTCGCCTCAGGCCCCACCCGAACGTGAGAGCCCCGGGATGGGAGAACGCTTATCAAGGAATCAAGGGAGCAAGCGGGTCAAAGGCATCCAAGTACGGACGCAAAGGCGAATTAAGAAAAGATGACGAGTCGTGCGACCGCGCCCGCGAGACCCAAGCCGCGACCGCGGTACTGTGCACCGCGACCGCGGGTCTCCGGACCGCGACCGCGGTTTCGGTCCAGAACGCAGCATCCCCTCTCTGAGGCAGAATCGCGGCAAGGGCAGATCGCGTCGGAGACGGCCGGCAAATCGCAACCGCAACCACGTCTAAACGGGCGCGACCTCGGGTTCCCGGACCCTTACGCGCGGGGATCCCGGGACTAGGATTCATGTAGACAAGGGCACTCTTTTTCCCATGTGGTTTTTTGATGAGGCCCCTAGGTTGTTCTTCTTTCATTAGCTTAATTTTTAGGATCATGTCATTCATGTTTATTTTTTATTATCGATTTTTGCATTAGAAGCGTCTTACATAAAAAAAATATATGCGCTACGTTAGTTCATCATACTAACGGACTCCTGCGTATGCTAGCTACGTAGGGGGTTCCCGCGATATTCGCTCGCGGATGTTCCCGTGATATTTGATCACGGACTATGGTTGGCCCCCATAGAGTTCCCGTGATATTCGCTCACGGACCTTGAGTTCCACTCATGGAGTTCCCGCGATACTTGCTCGCGGACTATGGTCTGATCCCCCATAGAGTTCCTGCGATATTCGCTCGCAATGGTACCTGTGATCGCTTGTCACAGCGGTTCCTGCGATATTCGCTCGCAGTGGTTCCTGTGATCGCTTGTCACAGCGGTTCCTGTGATCGCTTGTCACAGCGGTTCCTGTGATCGCTTGTCACAGTGGTTCCTGTGTATTCACTCACAAAGTTTGTTCCTGCGATATTCGCTCGCAGTGGTTCCTGTGATCGCTTGTCACAGTGGTTCCCGTGTTTACGCTCACGGAGTTTGTTCCCGCGTCGCTCGCGCGGTGGTACCCGTGATCGCTTGTCACGGAGGTTCCCGTGTTTATGCTCACGGAGTTTGTTCCCGCGTCGCTCGCGCGGTGGTTCCCGCGATATTCGCTCGCGGTGGTACCCGTGATCGCTTGTCACGGAGGTTCCCGTGTATTCACCACGGTGTTTGTTCCCGCGTCGCTCGCGCGGTGGTTCCCGCGATATTCGCTCGCGGTGGTACCCGTGATCGCTTGTCACGGAGGTTCCCGTGTATACGCTCACGGAGTTTGTTCCCGCGATATTTGCTCGCGGTGGTACCCGTGTTCGCTTGTCACGGAGGTTCCCGTGTTTACGCTCACGGAGTTTGTTTCCGCGTCGCTCGCGCGGTGGTTCCCGTGTTTACGCTCACGGACCGCGATATTCGCTCGCGGAGCCCCCATGATATTCGCTCATGGGGGGGTGGGACCGTAATATTCGCTCACGGGGGTTCTCATGATACTCGCTCATGAACGTGCAAACGTGCCCGTCTCCTAATCCATGCAAGTCACGCCAAGTCAATCCAAGAGTACCTACGTCTTAGTTACGCAACTAAGACGTAGGTGGGGCATTTGTAGGTAGGGCTGTCCAACGGTCCGGGTCGCCCGTAACCCGGACCGACCCGATCCGTAAATTACGGGTCGGGCTAATTTACGGGTCGGGTCACGGGTCAATATTTTTGCCTTTTACGGGTTACGGTCGGGTACGGGTCGACCCGGCGGGTTACGGGTCGACCCGGCGGGTTACGGGTCGACCCGTAAACCCGTAATGTATTTTTTTAATACTTGAGTAGGTATTATTAAATTACTTAGAAGTAGCAATTTTCAACCAGTAAACACGCAACCCTCCTAATTTCCTAATTAATAAAACCAGTAAACACGCACCACCGTTTTCCAAATCAATCGAACAACCCTAGATCTAGAAGCCAAACGGCGCCGCACTCCTTCGGCCCTGCTCGGTGTCGGCATCCCTAGCGGCAGCGAATTGACCCCGAGCCTCCGACGCCCCTACTCTCTAGAAGTCGACCGGTTGCTTCGAGTGAAGACCAGTTGTGACTGTTGCGCCGCTCTACTGCTTCTCTTTTCAGCGGTGCCGCCTTCACTCGTCGGAGTCCCCTAACTTGCTACAGGTTCACTCGCCTTCTTCAGCCCCTAATTAATTTTGCTCGACCTTCGTTCGAAGTCCCCTGACTTGCATTCTTCAACAACTTGCAGATTCGGCTCCCGTTTCCTTCGCTCGGCGCCCTCCTCACTCGCCAGCGACCTTGCTCGGCGCCCTCCTCGCTCTCCGGCGACCTTGCTCGGCGCCCTCCTCGCTTTCCGGCGACCTTGCTCGGTGCCCTCCTCACTCGCCGGCGACCTTTCTCGGTGCCCTTGTGCAGTTTCGCTCGGGTCAAACGGGTTTGACTCGTTTTGATGCGTTTGACCAGGTCAAACGGGTCGACCCGTGACCCGACCCGTAAAACCCGTAACCCGTAAATCGGGTTACGGGTCGGGTCTCGGGTCAGAATTTTCCAAGTTACGGGCCAACGGGTCGACCCGTTGGACAGCCCTATTTGTAGGTGGGTAATTTACCGCCATAAATATGGATAATATTTCCGCCAGTCAGGTAAGCATATCTAATAAATATCTTTATTGGCCTATTAAATCCTGGTAGCTATCCAATAGTTGGAAGATTCTATCTTATTTAAGAAGATAGAATTATTGATTGGGCTCCAAGGAAGAAACCCTAACCCTCTCTCTCCACTATAAATACATGGCCTGGCCATGTAGAAAAGGGAGGAGGAATATACAAAAACTACCCTAGAAGAACTACCCTAGAGGGGCTGATAATCGCTCGCCCTGACTCTAGAGGGGCTGATAATCGCTTGTCTCAGCCCTAGCCCTGCGCCTTTCTCTCTGCAGTTTACCCTTGCGAATACACTACTGACTTAGGCATCGGAGGTGGATTAGGGGGTCCCCGCCCCCTTTGTCCATTGTTTTGCAGGTTATTGAAGGTGAAGAGGCTTGGAGAAGAAGGTCATTGAAGAAGGAATTGAGACTTGTACACCGACATATTTCGTGTACTAACACTCCATATAAGTCATTTTCAGAGCAATAAAACCAAACCAAATCTCATCTTACGCTTAATTTCAATTTGATTGGTTCATAATGGCAATCTTTTTAGCACCACTAATGATAACATTGTTTACTTGAAAAAGTTGGCAATTTGTTTCGGGTTGAACATGTCACTTGCGCCTTGACGATATATACTCGTACCTTTTAAATGAATATTAAGCACGTTTAATGGTTCTGGTCACGTTAAATGATTCTTTGCATTATGGATGGAGTTATGCTTAGGCAACTTGCGTTTGCATACAAGTGACCCATTATAATTGTCCTTTTGTTACAGAAACCTCTGTTCTTTCTAATTGAATTGTGGCTAAACTTTTAAGCAATCAACCCGAACTTATAGGGGTGCACAGATTCCGATTTAAATTAACAATATTTGGTCTATTGGTAAAATGAGGCTAGGTTAAATGTTCTCCCGGAATATGGAGGGACTAATAGTGGGATAATCTACCCCAAAATGTGACTAAAATACCCGAATCGGACATAGAACGACACGAATCGATTGAACCGGGTAAGCCGAGGGCAATGTCAAATCCATTTTATAAAAGCTGGAGGGCAAAAAAACAGGAATTGGGATGCTTCTCCCTTCGAGATCTAGTTTAGGCATAGCTTTCTTCTTTGTTTATTAGATTTGAATTGATTGGTCACAAGAACAAAATACAAATAGTACATACATAAATGGTATGAGTTGTACAATAGGGTTCTTTTCCCCAGGATTCTTTGGTACGTTGATGCGTTGCCGTACGCGTTGCATTTGCATTGACTGTTTCTGCAACAACTTTTCAGTTCAAACGCGGAAAAATAAAGCTGAGACGACGAAAAAACCTCCCTCAAGTAAAACCTACTCTAATTCTTTCTCTGTATCTTTCCTGGAAATATTCCAACTACACGATTTCGGTGCAGTCTAAACCTAACAAAATCAATCCTCCAATAAACAAAATAAATGAAAATGAAAATTTTATTGAAAAAGATTCAATCAGGAGCGCAAATTACAATTATCATCAATCTCAATCTCAATCTCAATCCCACTCATTTAACAATTCAATCAATCAATCACACAACTCCTAATCTCCTCTTTTCCACAATCTTTCCACCACCAAATCAAACAATCGAGAACAGAATAACTTCCGAGAAGTCTCCTCCGGCCGCACTATTCGCATTCGAGCAAGATCGGAGCTCCGGCTTCCCGGCCACGCCACCATCACCAACGACGAACCACCGGCCGTCAGATCCGTCGCGATTCGCCGACGGCGGGTGGTAGTAGAGCCGTCCGGTCTGAGGACAGTGCGAGTAGAATCTCGCCGCGATCCGCACACCGGTGTCCAATAGCTCCGTGTATTTCCCCATCCTGAAAACCTAATCGATCGATCTCCCTCCCGAAATTGTGACTCCCTCTCTCCGGAAATCGGCGAGCCGGAAAATGGAGTTGGAGAGAGAGAGGAGGATTGTGGAGGAGAGAAATCGAAGGGGAGGAAATGGAGATTGAAAGCTAGAAGGCGTCCCAGAGGAGAGAAGCGGCGGAAGCCATGAAAGGATGAGGAGAGAGGAAGCGGTGGGGAGGTATTTATAGTGGTTGAGTTGTATTACGTCAAACCCGCTCCCGTTCGGTGTACCTCTCATTGCGCTTTCCTGGACGAAGCCCTATTTCTATTATTTTAATATTTTTTTTAGGTCTCCGAATTTGTTGGTACTTGGAGTTTGTTTCGTTTTGCAACTAGGTCCTCTTGTTTTTACCAATTTTCAACACGGCTCCCTCATTTTTTTTGTTGCTATTTTACCCTCGTTTTTACTAGTGTTTATGGGAGTTGATGAACGAACCCTAATAACAATAAACAACATTGAAATATTTAGGGAATAGGGGAGTTGATAAATTGACTTACAAAAACATTATGTAAGAATTTCGTGGGATGATAGTTTATCTTTTATTGTTCCAGTTTCATACCCGAAATTTATACCAAACACATCGTAAGGAGTATTGTGTTCCAAATAAGCAAAGGAGAGATCGACAATGCTATTAGCCACACTATTTACGGTTCTCCTAACATGTGGGGTTTGAGTCGTGTCTGGCTGGTCTGGTCGAGGAGCTAGTGAGCTAGGGATAACATGTTAAAAACATTTTGGGTAGGTGCAATTGAAGAAAGTTAGGAGAGATGTTTAAAAAAAGAAGTTAGGAAAGCCTTGACAATTTTTCATGTGAAAATGAGAAATTGGGAGTTAATGATAGTAAACGCGTAACATGAATTGGTTGGGTCCCTGCTGAGTGGTGATAAAACGTTTTTTGTGCTTTTAAAATGGTTAGATTAGTAGTACTGAATTAAGATAGCAATTAGTTGATTCTATATTAACTAATAAGGTTTATGATTGATTTTGGGTACATTCATTGATTTTGTGCTACTTGCCCCTGCAAAAATAAGTTTATTCTCTGCTATTCTTCACATGATTCCTCATTGTTTCTTGGACTAAAAAGCAAGAAATTATACCGATTGATTGAGATTCCCAATTAAAAAATTGTTGAACAAAAAAACAAAAGTTTTGTTACCAATATCCACATTAAGCCGCCTATGAACTTGGGCCCAAATGTTCTATTGAGCCCAATACGGCCCAATAAGAAAGCCTTTTCTTCTCCTGTAAGAACCTATGGTATTTAGGCTATTCAAATTCCTCTTGGTACCCCCGAGGTTTCGACTTTTCCTTTTGGTATCCCATGATTTTTTTTTTCCCTCTTGGTACCCCCGTAGTCTACAAATAGTCCTTTTCGTACCCAAAAGTTACTAAAAACCAGTTTTCCATCCAAAAATGCAGTTTTCCGTTAAAAAAAAAAGGTAAATTAAAATCCTGCTCTTTATCACCAATTTACTTATTTTTCATTAAAAATTAGAAAAAAAAAATTAAAACTTTTCTCTGAAGCACGAAGGAGAAGGAATGAGAAGGAGGGTCTTCTTCGGACCCTTCTTTTCGATAAGGACGACGCAGGGCTGGGGCAACCACGGCCATCGACGGCGGCGGGCGACAACGTCGACAACAGCGGTGGGGCGGGGACGACGACCGATGCACGGGCGACGAGCTGCAAAGGGGGTGACGCACGGGCGGGGACGACGCACGGGCGGCCATCGACGACGGCCTTCTTGGCGGCTGTAGGCGAGCGAAGACACGAAGAATGACGGGGAGCTGCAGGCGAGCCTCTTGACGATCGAAGCCCCAACTTCCGCCCCCAATTCTCAGATTTGTAAGTTCAATTCCAACCCTTCCCTATTTTGACTGATTAGGGTTTCAATTTTCGAATTAGGTATCAGGCTCCAAGGTTAGACTCATTCGGTAATCAAGCTCCGTCCTGAAGAACTGTGGATAGTTATCGTCAGATTCGAGCTCCGCCTTCACCGGCGAGATGAGTCTCTGCACAGTCTCGAAATCGATAAACTCGCCTCTCGTTTCCGATTGCATTCTAGAAGCGTCGTCTGCAACGGAATTCCACAGATTCAGCTCCTCTGCTCTCTCCTGCATAATCGATTCATCCTCTCTGGTGGTGAGCGGTGAGACCTGATTTGCAGCTCCGTCCGGAACGATTTTGTGGTCCAGACTGCCGGATTTTTCAACCGAGCCATCTCCATCGGTTCCGCTCGCCGCCGGCCTCGTCTTCCCTCCGCCGCCGTGGTTCCCGCCGATTGATGTTGTCTTGCTGCTTCCAGGACTAGAAATAGAGAAGGTTTTCAGTGCGGAGGAATCGAAAATTTTCTGGTTTGAAATCTCAGTGGATTCGAGAGATCAAATCTCTGTTGTTGTGGTGGCGGTGGAAAAGGATTCGAGCGTGGAGGCAACGCCGACGTTGCCCCGCCCCTGCGTCGTCGTTCTTCCTTCTCCTTCTGTCGTTCTTCCTTTGTGCTTCAGAGAATGCTCTATTGTTTTATTTTTTATTTTTCTAATTTTTCATGAAAAATAAGTAAATGGGTGAAAAAAGAGTAGGAATTTAATTTACCTTTTTTTTTTAACGGAAATTTGTGTTTTTTGGATGGAAAACGGGTGTTTAGTAACTTTTGGGTACGAAAAGGACCATTTGTACACTACGGGGGTACCAAAAGGAAAAAAAAACTTCGTGGGACACCAAAAGGAGTACCAAGAGGAATTTCCCTATAAGTGATTGATACATATCACATATGTGATGGTGAATTAGGCAACATACCACATCCAAATCAACACAACCACTTCAGCTATTTTGATTGACTTGGCTCACTCTTTTGGATTTACCAACTTCCTCCCATCCCCATTCCACAAAAAACATTTTACCAGAATTTGTATGTTTAGGCAAAAGTCATTCATAGATGGAAGAACTTATTAGGAAGGTTCTTTTCGGGTGTCCTGAGGTTTGAAAATTAATTTACATCTAATTGATTAAGATTACTTTTGAAAAACTATATGACTTGAGCGCAACACTTATACACAAGTTTTACAATGTAAAACTAATTTATAAATTGGTTTATAGTTAAAACTAACATAATTAACATGGGCTATATCTTATAAGAAGTTATTTAAGACAACCGCGCGTGTGTTTTTCGCAATCGATTTAGGTCAATGCATGGTTGTTGTCTCGTGGGTACACGTACCTTGTGATTGTGAGCATTTCAAAGGCTAGAAAGAACTTTCTAAAAATAAAAGCTAGTATGAAAACACGTTGTTTTAGAGCTAATGAGGTTTCATATTCTAAGGCAACACAATGACTTTACAAAAAATGTGAGCCTTTGCAAAGTAATAAGATTTACGATTAATTACAACTCATAAAAACATGTCATTTAACATGAACCCGCAATCAACCCAGAACCGAGTGACTTGGCCAAAGAGATTCAAAGGTCTTATATAGATAGTCGACGTCTTTATAAAACTTTCCTGTTGCATTATGCATTAAAGTGAATAACATACTCTGAAAGCTGCCTTATCGACACTAATACACACTATATATTGGCATGACATGTCAAACAAGGCCTTATGGTGCATAATTTTGTAGTGGGCTTAAAGTGTACTGAAATGTGAAAGTTTGTGTAGTATGATGTTTGTTGTCAAAGGCATCATTTGTGATACCATAATGAACAAAATTGTATATATTCCTTTCCCATTGCCAATAGAGATGCATAGTCAATCTTGAAAGGTGGATAAAATGTATGGTAGAGTCAACAACATCGATAAGTGGCAGTTATACTTCATTGATAAGGCCATGTTTGGCGTGTACCAAAAGCTAGGATTTGGTTAATTACAACTTAGAAACTTCCTCAATCTATAGCTCTATCAATTAATCATCATTACATACACATGATCAAGTCCCACCATATGGATTTTTGAAACCGCGCTCATTCCACTTACATGACAATGATGTATATCATCTCGATCGGCTTTTGCAGTATATGATGTCGGCGCATGAAACGTTTCACACGTCGATCTGGTCTGTTTATACGAATCATATCTCCATTTGGATTAGAAGTCATTATATACATAGTTGTTAAACGTAGAGATTATCACTTGAGCTTAAGTTTAACGTTGTTAATGGATCCCATGTTTGAACTATACGTGCATAGCTTTATAGAGCCCATAAAAATGTGCATAAATCAATATTTGGGTCTACATTTGTTTTCTTAAAATAAAGTATGATTGTAAATTTGTAATGAATTGTTTCTAAAAATTCTCATACATAATGCACAATTTTAAGCCCTTAATTCTTTGAAACCCAACGACCTACCTTCAACATATATACACATTCACATGGTGCCTATTCTCACGTGATTTGTAGCCATCATTTATTAGGGATTTATACTAATAATGCTATTATAAATATCAATGAATGATTTATTTAGATTTTATACCTCAAATTCTTTTGAGAAAAAGTATAATATAAATATAATTGAGTCAATCTAGGTATTTTTCCCTTTCTACTGCAATAGCATCTACAAACCGCCTCTCTAGCTCAACCTCTAACTTTTGTGGGTGGAGATCCTCTGTCCTTGATTGGTGTCCTCTTTATGTGTCCCTTAAGTTCTATTGGTTCATATCTCCTTTAACTAATCCAAAATTGATTTCATTTTAATAAAATTATATAGATTAACAAATCAAATTGAAAGGGACACAAGATAGGGACACTAAGAGGAGATAGAGGATCTCCACCCAACTTTTGCCCATACAATTTCTGACAGAATACATATACAGACCCCCGTACTTGAACGTTTTTTCCTATTAGCCCCCCGTACTTTAAAATGTGCAAATAAACCCCCGTACTACCCTTTTTTTTTTCCTATTAAGCACAAATGGCGGTCGGTCCCGATACGTGATACACACGCGCGCCAGCTGTGTGCCACGTAATAAAAAAAATGACATGTAACACTCTTCCTCCTCCACCTAAGCATGTTTTGCCACATAAAATGCCATGTAATTTAGCCCTTTCTATCCTTTTTTTTTTATAGTCAAATACCCCTTTCTTCTCATGGCCAGCTATTGACCTCTGCCGACCTATTCAAATGCTCAGGCCCTCGGCGCCGATGGCGCGGGCGAGCTCGGAGACGGCGCGGAGGACGGAGGCGGCCGGGGCGGAGGAGGTGGCGATGTGGTCGAAGGCGAAGGCGAGGAGGGCGTCGCCGGCGAGAAGGGCCACGTCCTCGCCGAAGACCTTGTGGTTGGTGGGCTTGCCACGGCGGAGGTCATCGTTGTCCATGGCGGCGGCGGCGGATGAGGGACATCGTGTGGATCATCTCCACCGCGCAGGCGGCGGCCATGGCGGAGGCCTCGTGGCCACCCACCAGCTCGCAGGCGGCCAGGCAGAGCGCCGGTCGCACCCGCTTCCCGTCCGACAGGGAGCGAGTAGCGCATCGCCTCGTGGGTCTTGGGCAGGTGCTTCAGCGACACCGCCGAGTCCAGGGCCCGGTTCACCGAATCTGGAACCGGATCCACGAGGATGGCGGTTTGGGGATCTTGCTTGGTCAGGATGGCGGAGACCGCCAATTGAGGGGCAGAGGAGGGGGAGGACGGGGAAATGGGCATTGTTGTGAAAATGGAGGCGGATTTCCGATGAAAGGGCTTTGCCCAAGATCTTGTCGAGCGCCGGCCATGGAGGCGGATTTGGGAAGAAAGGGATTTACCCACTCCAGATTCACGCAACTTCTTTTTCATTTTCTTTTTCTTTTTTTATCAACCAGAGGAGAAATGGGAAGTAAGAAGATTTTTTTTTTAATTCTCTATAGCTTCACACTTGCATGGTAGAATATCTGACTAACACGCGCTTCCCACATAGGATGGAAGTGTTTAATAGGCAAAAATTGGCGTTGTATAAGGGTCTAATTGAACAATTTTAAGTACGAGTGCTAATTGGAAAAAACGTTCAAGGTATATGTATTCTGCCGGCAATTTCTTACACACATTCCTTCAATAAAAAAGAAAAAGAAAAGTACTTAGCCCCAAAAAAAACTATATAAACCGCCTCACCTCGCTTACCCTTCCTCCAAGTTCCTCCAACAACAAACAAAAACACTTTTGTTTTTCTTCTTCCTCTCCTCCCCGCCCTCCCTCAACATATCTCTTTCATGGAATCTACAAATCGCTACTCTGTCATCATAGTCGGAGCCGGAATTTCCGGTAAGTTTTGACGCCCCGGCCTCGTTTCCCAACCAAAGACTCCGCCTTTTCCCCCCGAATCATGTTATATTTCTCGTAAACCTTCAAATTTTATTCTGTTATTGTCGATCTGTACAGGAATTTCAACGGCGAAGGTACTAGCGGAGAACGGAGTAGAGGACGTGGTGATTCTGGAAGCTTCGGACCGAATCGGCGGCCGGATTCGGAAGGCTGACTTCGGCGGCGTGTCGGTGGAGCTCGGGGCGGGCTGGATCGCCGGCGTCGGAGGTCCGACGCCCAATCCCGTCTGGAATCTCGCCGCCGATTGCGGTCTCCGGACTTGCTTCTCCGATTATAGCCATGCTCGCTACAATATCTACGACCAATTGTTCGTCTCCTTTCCCTTATACCTATAATGGAACCTTGTTTTGTGAAAAAGATTCAATCTTTACACGTTTTTCTATCAGCGGGAAGATTTTTCCGAGTGGCGAAGCCGCTGACTCGTACCGAAAGGCGGTGGAATCGGCGATTCTTAAACTGGGGACCGAAACCGAGTGTGTCAACCAAGAATCGGAAACGTAGCGTGTTCTTGATTCCTTTAAGTTGGTTTCTGCTTACAAATTTGATGGTTTTATGTTGATTGTGTTGTTTTAATTTTGGGATTTGCAGTGTTCCAAGAACGCCAATAGAGCTCGCCATTGATTTCATCCTCCACGATTTTGAGATGGCTGGTGAGTGGCTTTACCGTTAACAGTACGCGCCTAGACGGGGCCTAGAAGAGATTTTTAGAACACTGATCGTTACAGACATGCAATTTCTCTATGAAAACTGTGGTAAAAAAAAGTTACCAATTTTGTGGTATTCTTGTTTCTTGTAGAAGTGGAGCCTATATCAACATATACAGAATATGGAGAGGGGGAATTTCTGGTTGCAGACGAAAGAGGCTATGTGCACCTTCTTCAGAATATGGCTGAGACTTTTCTGTTGAATTCTGATGGAAAAATCTTAGATGATCGTCTCAAACTCAACAAGGTAAACGTTGTAGAAGATGATATCTTTTTTCTCTGTGTGTGTGTGTGCGTGTGTCTATGTTGTCCGTATTTTAGGGCTTGTTCTGTTTGTCGCTCTATCACCCGTCAAACAATGGAATTTAATAAGGGATAATGACAGGTTAGATTTAATGGAGTCCCAAAAAGATGAAAGTAGTCTTTTAGCGGAACTCAGAATAAAGGTTCCTTTTGTGTCTAAGATGCATTCACTTGGCTGCTGTAGCAACAAGTTGGAGGTTGGGTTATTTATTGATGTCATTTTCTGAGTTTTGTGGATAGTGATGTTTGGTGAAAGCCATTTCTAAGGCATTGACTTCATCCATGTGTAAAATGAGATGTTACTGTTTCAATTTTTATCAATATCAATATCATCTGAACAGCTCAGTTGTCTGTCTGCATATACATTTTTTTCATCCAGGAGCAAGGAGGTAGAGCTGTAAAAAAATTTGAACTTGTAGTGATTTACTGATGCAATTATTGATCTACTAATACTGTGAAGAAAGTAGTTAACTCTGTTGTATGTGGTCAAAAGACTCAAAACACATCAAATCAGGGTGAACATTATACTATGCACAACAATACTGTCAGTTTCAGCAATTTCTCATGGACCCTTTTTGTGTCTACTAGTGAATAATATGCAGGGACTTTAAATGACTTTTTGTAAGGAGATAAATTTACCATTTCTGTGGATGTCTTATTCGTTATTTTCTAGTTTGCTGTATTTAGCTACTTGCTTCCAATCTTTGTATGTCAAGACTGTTGTAGGCTGATGTCCTTTGGTCTGTGACAGGTTGTTTATGATGTGAAACAATCAAAAAGTGGCGTCATGGTATCCACAGAGGATGGTTGTGTTTATGAAGCTGATTACATAATCATGTCAGCTAGCATTGGTGTTCTTCAAAGTGATCTCATTTCATTCAAACCACCATTGCCGGTGCGATATCTCTCCACCCTTTTCGTTCCATTTCTTTACCCTTTTAACTTCCAACCGATCTAACTTTTCATCTTGAATATCTTCTGGACATATTATTTGGAGCAGAGGTGGAAAACCGAGGCCATAGAGAAGTGTGATGTGATGGTGTACACGAAAATATTCCTCAAGTTCCCCTCCTGTTTCTGGCCGTGTAGTCCGGGGAAAGAGTTCTTCATCCATGCCCATGAACGCAGAGGATATTACACATTCTGGCAGGTTTGGAAATTCTTACTTTCAGCTCTTGCATTATTTCAGTGTCGGTCGCGTTATCTGACTATGTATTTGCTCTCTCAGCACATGGAGAATGCATACCCAGGATCCAACATCCTGGTTGTGACTCTAACAAATGGGGAATCAAAACGTGTCGAGGCCCAATCTGATCAAGAAACACTAGAGGAGGCCATGGAGGTACTGAGAAATATGTTTGGCCCCAACATACCCGACGCTCTAGATATCCTTGTTCCTCGCTGGTGGAACAATCGGTTTCAGCGTGGCAGCTATAGTAATTACCCCATCTTCCCTGACCATCAACTATTCAGTCACATCAAGGTTAAGACCCTTTTCACAGTTTCACTGCATTGCTGATGGTAAAAAAGATCAGAACTCAAAATGAATGGATAGGTGATCATGTCCTTTACCAATTACAGGCTCCTGTTGGACGTGTATTCTTTACGGGGGAGCACACGAGCGAAAGATTCAACGGCTATGTCCACGGAGGACACCTTGCAGGGATTGACACGGCGAAATCTCTGCTAGCAGAGATGAAGATGGAGGAAGAGAGAAAGCTTCTGATGGATCCATTGCTGGCATTTTCGAGCTCTTTAACTTCGCCAAAATCAGCTAAAGTCTCGCGCCTTCATAATTGCGAATCGCCCAGGCAGGCTTTTGTTGGTAGCAATGTGGGTGTCCCTGAGGCCATCTTATGACTATATGAACCCAGGACTAAAGATGACCAATACTTGTCGGCACCAACAGGGCCGGAGCTCGTCGACTGAGGTTCCCCTTGTTGTGTGAGACGGGCTCCCTTGCGGGCGTGCACAGGCTCGGCCTCCGAGCCCGTTTATGTGATGGGGCTGGCTGTGGCTAGTTGGCAAATTCAGGCTGAGTGAATTGAGGTCAATTCAGGGAAATAAAGGATCACTATTTATTTGTTTTCCTTATGGAATTCTACATGCTGTATTTATTCCTTGCTCAAGTTGGAGTAGGAATCCAGATCCATTTGTTACATTAAGTGTAAGTAGAATGCTTAAAACATACACATCATTGACACCATAACTACAATTTCCAGATGTGATATAGCAAGTGCTATATGGATCCATTAATAGCAAATTCTGAGATTCAATTGACAGATCAGGATAAGATTTTAAATGATTTTCTAATCATTAACACTTTAAACATACTCCTGTATAATTTCCCCTTACTTACCTTGCAATGTCGGCAACTTGTATATAGTACACAGTCCGTAAGCAGTCATTGTCACTGAAACACACGAGAAGAGCCCAGCAACTACCCAACCAACCACCATTTCTTGAGCTTTACACTGGTGTCTCCTCAGAAGCTGTGTAGAAGGAGCTTGAGAGAGAGAAACGTAATTCGATTGGATCGAAATCTGCAGAAAAATGTTGGTCCAAGAACGTAATTCAAATCCAAATCCCGAAGCTCCCACCGACAAATCTTCAGGAATCTCGCACCATCACAAACCCCAAGAACCCCACTTCTCATCTCATCACCATCACAAACCCAAATCCAATCTCAAATCGTTCGATTTCTCCACCTGGTTAACCCTAAATCCCCTCAAAGTTACCGCCTTTTTCCTCCTCTTCATCACCTTCGCCGCCTTCCTCTTCCTCCTCCCCTCCGCCGACCCTTCCTCTCTCTTCTGCTACCGCCTCAAATCCCAATCGGAAGCCACACATGAGATTCAAAACCCTAGGGTTGATTTCCGATCAATTGCTCCGATTAAGGACACGACGTCTCCTTACGCCCTGTTTCGATCCGATCAGTGGATCGTTGTCTCCGTTTCGGAGCACCCGACGGACTCGATTCGGAGCTTGGCGAGGATCCGAGGCTGGCAGGTCTTGGCCGTCGGAAATGCGGAGACCCCGCCCGATTGGAGTCTCAAAGGTACGATCTTTCTGTCGTTGGAGGATCAGGCTAAGCTAGGGTTTCGAATAAATCAGTACTTGCCCTCTGATTCTTATGTTAGGAAGAGCGTTGGGTATCTGTTTGCTATTCAGCATGGGGCTAAGAGGATTTTTGATGCTGATGATAGAGGGGTTGTGATCGATGGGAACTTGGGTAAGCATTTTGATTTGAAGTTGGATAGGGCAAATGTGATGCAAGAGAGGATCTTGCAGTATATGAGCACCGATCCGAATCGGACCGTTGTGAATCCTTACATACATTTTGGGCAGAGATCGGTTTGGCCAAGGGGTTTGCCATTGGAAAACGTTGGCCAGATTTGGCATGAGGAGTTCTATGGTGAGACGTTTGGAGGGAAACAGTACATTCAACAAGGCATATCTAATGGCTTGCCTGATGTCGACTCGGTTTTCTATTTCACCAGGAAGCTGACTTCTGAAGTGTTTGATGTTAAGTTCGATGAGCGTTCTCCGAAAGTTGCAGTGCCACGGGGTTTGATGGTTCCGTTGAACTCGTTTAATACAATCTTTCATTCAAATGCCTTTTGGGGTTTGATGCTTCCTGTTTCTGTTAGCTCAATGGCTTCTGATGTGCTTAGGGGATACTGGGCTCAGAAGCTTTTGTGGGAAGTAGGTGGGTTTGTTGCTGTTTATCCTCCAACTGTCCATAGAGAGGATAAAGCAGGTTCATACCGGTTTTCAGAAGAGAAGGATCTACATGTAAATGTGGGTCGCCTAATTAAGTTCTTATCCACTTGGGAGTCCTCAGATCAAAGGTTGTTTGACAAGATCTTGCAATTGAGTTTTGAGATGGCCAAAAATGGTTTCTGGACTGAGATGGATTTGGATCTAACAGTTGCTTGGCTTCAGGATTTGATAGCCGTTGGATACAAAGCGCCTAGACCATCAACATTACATTCAGCAGCTCAGAAAGCCGGTAATGCTAATGAAAAAAGAAGGGAATTTGTCCCTAGTAAGCTTCCTTCTGTGCATCTTGCTGTGGACGAATCTAATTCAGTGAACTATGAGATTGGAAAATTCGTTCGGTGGAGAAAAAGTTTCGGAAATACTGTGCTTATCATGTTTATGAGGGGTTCCGTGGAGCGGACTGCATTAGAATGGAAATTGCTATATGGCAGATTATTCAAAACTGTAGTTATTTTGTCCGATGAAGCTCATCCAGATTTCTCTGTTGAGCAGGCACATTTGGATGATATATACAAGTGAGTTTTACTTCCCTTAATCTATTTTATCTTCATGTAAATTCATATTGTTTCTGTTTTTATATTTTCTTACAAACTGGCAAAAAATGTATCACTTAAACAGCTTTTCCTGTTAAATGTGTGATTTTGACTGATCACTAGATAATTTCTTGCACACAGGTTATTACCAGGGATATTTCAGAGGTTCCCTAGTGCTGATGGATTTATGTTCCTCCAAGACAATACTGTCCTCAATTACTGGAATTTGATTCAAGCAGACAGATCAAAGTTGTGGATAACCGACAAGGTACATTTTCATTCCTGGGGTGATTTTAAAAAAAAAAATCATTCACGTCTCTCATTTACTTATACCTCGCGTCAATCAGGTGCCTAGATCATGGACGGTTGTTTCAGCTAAAGAGAGCGATTCGCCATGGCATTCACAACAGGCAGAGAAGGTGAAAAAAGTGGTGAAAATAATGCCTGTTCATTTGCAAGTCAACTTCAAGGATAGCAGCCCCAAAGACCAAAGCATTGTAACCTGCACCTCGGAAGTGTTCTACATTCCACAGCGCTTTGTGGGAGATTTCGTAGACCTTGTGGGACTTGTGGGCAACTATAAGATCCATTACACAGTTGCCGTGCCTCTTTTCTTCATGTCAATGGACTCGCCCAATAACTACGACCCTGTTCTTAGCTCTGCAATCTATAGCAATGGCTTGTTGTCGCCGGGTTCATCAAACCACTACTCTTTGCAAGCTCCCGCTCTTCATCCTTGGAATGTTTCAAGTGAGTCAGAATTTCTAAAACTCATAGAGCTAATGGCGCCTGGCGACCCCCTTCTGATGGAGCTGATATGAAACTTTGTCCAACAATTTTCTGGTACACAAGTAGTATTATTTGAAAGAGTTGTATAAAGAAGGACACAGTCAATGCTGGCAAAAAAACCATTATTTTCTTGATTTTTCCACTTCTGTTGTAAAGTCAAACATAGATAGTAACATCATTTTTTTTTTTACAAAATCCCCCAACAATAGTGGATTTGGCTAGAATACAGTAAGCATAGTACTTCATGATTACTTTACAAGCACAACATATCCTAACATACAACAAATTTCAAACCCTCAAGTAAGATATTTTTGGTACAATTTGCCTGCTATGGCAAGGGCATCTCCTTGAGCCTTTGTTGGGTAAGTATTTGAATCTGATTGCCATTTATTTGAGTATGATATCCACTCCTTCCTCCATTCCTTCAACTTGAATTGTTTGTTTTCACTTATTGACCGTGAAAGATGCTTAAAATAGGTCGAGGCTCGTGGGAGATAATAGTCTTCTAGCAGTCCACTCCAGAATTTATTTGCTAATCCAGGAATTTGATCAGTTAAGCTAGGAAAAGCAAAATGTGCTTGCAAGAAATAGCACCTTGTTATTCTATGAAGGGATGAACTTACCATAATCGTGAAGCTTGCTTTGGTTTGTCTCTGTGTTGTCAAACCACATGGTCACTTGTGTTCTTGCGTTCCACTCATACTGAGCAAGAGAAGAAGTTGTGTACTTGTGTCAAAGCAGGTTTTCAGTATTGGTAAAGTCTAAATTTAGGAAACGTCCAAAAACATGCTATTCAAACAAATTTCATGTCTGTGTTTATGCTTTGTTATATTTTCTTAAATGTTCTACAGGGCTAAAAAAAGAATGTTGAAGTATTAAACGTGCATTTGAGCTTGTTGAGCAAAGCTGAGTTTATTTCATTTGAGTATTAACCTGTGGAAATCTAATAAACTACTAAGATCTCACCTGTTTTAGTTCACTAGGGTTGGAAGCCAGCCTCTTTGCACTATCAAGCCATGTTCCGAGCAGAAAATTATCATCAGAAGCAAGAAGTTCATCAATGTCCTTGATGAGTTGAACAAAAGTCTTGCTATGGAGATCTAGAGCATTTGCATCCTTCTTTAAATAAGCATCTATAGCCTTCATATAGACCTCATTTGCATGCTTTGAGAGAACTTGTCTAGTCAGGTCAACCAAGTCATATCTGTCATCAAAAGAAACAGTCAATATTATGGCCCCTCTAAGGAATAATGTGAGAACATATTATGAATCTTGTCGGTGTAAATTTAACACTAAAAAACAATTCCCAATGATCCTAATGTATCCACAGGTTAGAAAAAAGGCTCTGCATTACCTGTAAGTGAGGCTTCCATGAAACTTAACTCCCGCATCTATGAATAGGCGCAAAGCCTTGATGACCTCCTGGGTGGGATACCATAGATGTGGCTGTGGAATGGGATCTCCGGTTTCTAACAATAAGTATCTTGGGTTTTGGTGTGGCATGAGAAGCCTTTTCTTTTGGTGATTTTGCAGCATAGCAGAGTTAGGACTCGCTGCCGGGTCCCAGTCGGGTAACATTACTATATAATCCCTGTTATGGTCCTGAAACAATAACAGTAGAAGCATTGTAAGTATCTCTAGATTTAGGTGGTGCTTTGAAAGAAGTAAGAAATTCACTAATTCATTTAAGTATTTGGGTAAAAAAAGGCCGTTTTATGGAAAAGGGAAGAGTACGTTGGAAATTGTTAAAGTGGAATACTTACAGCAATTCCATCTGTACAATTATAAATTGTATGATAAAGAATATCCCAAGCTTCCTCAATTTGGTGATCGGATTTCCCATACCTCCTGAGAGAGTAGCTTTTAAGCCATTTCTGCAAGTTTTGAGACAGTAAGAATATGCATGAACCGAATGAATATACAAGCATAATCTGAATGTGTTGAGGATTATCAGGCCAGTTGGAAGCATTTACCATCACAGGTACTTTTTCACTGTGAAATGACATCTCAGACATAAGCTCATAAACAACAGGGTTGTGTTCTATTCCTTCCATGCACATACCAACACCAACCTAAGTCAGCATGAGAAGCAATTTCGTTAATTATTGGGACAAAAAGCTATATAGTAAGCACCAAAAAGGTATGAAATCGATACCATTGTTGAATTGTTGCTGGTTCTGGCATCAACAGGCCCTGAAGAAACTGAATCCAATGTCCCATACATTTCAATATTTCCGCCAAAGTTATGCAACATGCACCTGGTAATTATACAAAAAAAAAATAGTTTTACATCACCTAAACATGTTTCAAGTTGATTCCGTTCAGTAACATCACCGATATGAATACTCCTTGTCAAATAACCAAAGTATAAGGTTTACAATAAAACAGGAGCATTGCTTACCAGACATACGGGGTGCCATAGAATTGAGTAGAATTTTCCCATATGGGTTTGACTTCAGCAAACAGATCAAGAACTATCATCTTCCCAAAAGGAACAGAATGAAGAAGTGCCTGCATTAGGATATATACAGTAATAGAAAGATTAAACATGAGAAAAACATCTGATTTGCCAAAAGATGTTTTTTATGAAAAGGAACACAGGAATATAAATCGTTAAAAATACATTGATCTATTTTAGGAGAAATAAGTTTTTTATAATCAAGAAATTATGCGATTAGAGCATTTTGACCACATACTTTCATCTGTTGTTGCTTCCAGAACTTAGAGTCCGAGTAGAAGAGCCAGCCCTGCAAACAGAAATCAACTTGGAGTCACATTACAGACCATGATGCATGATTGAAAGATAGTCCAAGAACTGGTGTTGGTAGAGGAGCATACTTGCATAAGCCACACTGCATGTTTATCAGCTTTAGCCATTGCTTTATAAACAGAAGCTCCAAGCAATGAAATGTATGCTGGATCGCTAGTAGGTGGGGAATTTTCATTGAATGTATCACTGTAGAATAAAAGAGGCAAATGAGGACCAAGGGACATTTGTTTTGCAGCAAATGAGGACAAAGGCAAACTTACCAGTTGTATATGTCTGTCACATCTCCATATTCTGTTCAATTCAGAAAGAAAAAGGAAGGTGGGAACATGTTAAGATTAGTAATTACATCAAATATAGAGGCTACATGGACTAATGGGGCAAAATAAGCTTCTTATAAAATTTTGACAAGCACATGTTAAGATTAGTAATTACATGAAATAGTCATTTGTTCTTTATATTGTTCAAGAAGTGATTGCTCACCTTTTATTTGTTTGTTTATAAACGCCTCTCCAATCTTAACAAAAAGAGAATCGGAAGGATCCAGAAGATATGTACAACACCACCTTGGATCGGCATCAACAGTATTCCTAAGTGAATATAAAAGAAAAGAATTATCATGGTTTGCTAATTTGTTAATCATCCAGGATCACAGTTCCTTCGGCATAAATCTCAATGAAATAATGTAATTGGGTTTGAGGCTATGAATTGTGGTATCATAATTATTAAAAAGGATATGCAGAAAATCTAATGTATAATGCAACTTGACAAAAAAATGTTCACCAAATTTCATAAAAATACAACTGTGAAACATTTCTACCAAAAGCATAAATTCAATATCATGAATTGCAAGAGATAATAAGGCAAATTAGCTTATCATAATGAAAGCTTAATATGTAACATGCCATTCCACGCTCAAAAGGCAAAGGATGCGAAACCGGAAATGAGGCAAGTGGAATACCAGTTACCAAGTCTAGTAATATTTGATGAAGGAAAGATCTTTCTCAATGCAGCTGGAACATTTCCGGAGAATGATGGCAAAACTGGAATAAGAGAGAAGATTGTCAATGGAAGATAACAGCTAAAGTTGTCTTGCATTGCCAATGAAAGAAGTTCATAACGCTCTATATGGTGTTATGGATAACAACAAAATTAAAATTTCATACAATCAATTCAGAAGTTGAAAACATGAGTGAGAAAAGATTAAAAAGTGTTGAGGGAAAAAAAAGATACCTGGTGTCATGCCTAAATCCAGCATCCTGGATAATATTTTCTTTTGCAAGGCCAGTTGCTGATCCAACCAATTTTGTGATAATGGTCCACCCCATCTGATGCATGAATGATATTGCTTGTAAAAACATAAAATAACCAGCAGACAAACCATGTAGACAATGCAGGTTAAGGGACTTATATGCTTACCCATGTAGATTTCCCATGCGAGACCAAGCAAGAAAAGCAGGTCCCCCAAAGAAATCATTTAAATCTTCCTTGCTGATGTTGAAATCCTATCACCAAAAGACGGCAACATCTAATAAATCACCAGCAGAAGGGAAGAATTAATGATATGCTGTAAGTAGGGGAAAGTCTATTAATTAACAACATACCATGAACACTTTTTGCCAAATGGATTCTTGACCAGTAAATGCCAAGGGTAGATTAATTCCTTGGAGTGCCATCCAATCTATCTCCTTCTCCCATCTGTCCCAGTTCCACCACACATATGAATCTACAACAGCAAAATGATATTAATAATGCATCAAAGGAATTACATTATACATTGAAATAGTGAAAAGTATACGCAATTCTCGCCTTTCACATGATATAATAGACAAAAAAGACTAATAATAGAAAGACTACAACTCACAGCTTGAGGTAACAACATTTTGGTAATAATTCCACGGAACCGGACGACGAACAATCACCCCATTCTCTCTAACAGAAGGCAGATATCCAGGCTTAGGAATAGAAGCCGTCTGAACACCCCCTGTCTTGTCCCATGAGATATGAGCACCACATGAGTACTTTAAGTACCAGTGCAGACCAGATGCAATTTCCACAGCAGAAGTTCCTTTAATACTGACCAAAAAAGATTAGGAAAAACAATTGATGTCAAAGGTTACGCCTCTACCCTTTCGTTTTTCACTAAACTTAGCACAACACATACATGCCCCTTTCTTCATTTGAAAAAATATTATTAATGTTATGATAATTAGACTTCAGAACCAAGTTAAGTTGCATCTCATCTCGTAATACTTCTCTCATCCACATTATCTAAACCCTGCTTTTCTGATGCTAAACTATTGTTGTTACCACTTTTACTTTAGCAACCAAAACATCACTACAATTATTAAGATGCTAGATGAAGTTCATACTTGTGAGAAACTTGAAGATGGACACAAACTAAAATTTCACATACATAATCTCTGGCCCATCCTCTCTTAATTGATCATAATTTTCTATCCAGAAGCAGCTTACTCCACCACAAACATCCTGCCAAGGATAGTGCAAAAATATATACTAGTATAAACAATATTGTCAGCAAAAACAAAAATATCCATATAAGCACCAACAACCGAGAGATGGAGTGTCATAAACAACAATCCGGTCTTAACAAGTTCATATCACTCTTCCAGATAGGCCAATTATGGAAAAGTGCCAAGATTTATTCAAGATAAGATTCTCAATAGTAGTAATCAACTAACGAACTGGAAATTAAGGCCGGCGTTATCGCAAATATTCAACCTAATTGAAAATTGAGGGGAACGAAAGAGAAGGCAATTAGTACCTTGGAGATAATCTCGAGTTCAAAGCTGGAAGAATGGGCGGGTAGCAATCTCTGAAGAAGGGCTTTAGCGGCCGATTTCTGGACATTGGAAGATGGTTTCTGGGCGTCCAAGCGGTTGATCAAAGCCCTAATCGGCTCTAATTCCTGAGACGAATTGGCAAGTGAGTAGACTGAGAGGAGCACAAAGATGAGCAATTTAAGATTGCCCATGGTCGCTTTGCTCCCAAAAAGGAGCAATCTTTCCGGTCAAAGAAGCTCCGGTTGAGAGTGGGTGTTTTTTTCTAACAACGAACCCCCAAATAGGATACTGTATAAAAAGGCAACAAAACGTCGTCGTTAAGGCTACCCATGATCACAGCTGGCGTCGTTAGTCACTTATAAGGAAACTTTAGATTTGAACCTAACAAAAATAAGGAAACTTAAGATGGAGAAATATTTTGCATCGTTACTCGTTAGTCACATATAAGGAAAGTTTAGCTGGTATAAAGTAGAAATTCTTGTTTACCGTTACTGGGTCATTCAAGAAGAGAAATATTTAATATTTTTTGGTATTATTTAAAGTACTGAAAATGCGAATTTAATTGCCCTTCTGTAAAAATAAAAATATTCTTAGGTCGGTTTATATAAGTTTCTGGTTTTGGTCCTTTTGGATCATGAGTAATGAGTTATAAGGATTTTGAAGACAAGGGTTAAAAGTTAATTTCTTCGTGTTCAAGGGGAGGTCGAAGAAAGGCTATGAAATGAGTATATGCAAACTCAAGAATGAATGAGCTCAATAGATAATTTTGAACCCAACAATCAAAACCGAAAATGCCATATTTGTATTGTCTTGCACTCTTTCAAGGTTTGAGCTTTCACATCACATTACCCGCCAAAACACACATGATCATCATTTCATCATCATCTACCCAATCAAAAACCAACCATTCATTCTTTCTTCCATTCTCAACCTCTTCAATGGCGACTTTCACTTGTACACTTGCCGTCCTCCGATTCTCACCTTCCAAAACCACTTCCCACTTTCCAGGCCGGCGACTCCACCTCCGGCCGGCGGCGTGTCTTCGCTCGCCGGCACACGAATCGGTTCCGACCACAAACCCCTCAAACCCCAAAATTACAGAAACTGCCCAGAAGGGCTCAAATTTCAACTACGCCCTTGCAAACCCTAATGGCAACAACCCTACTTCTCGCTTTGCTCAATCCGCGGAATCCTCAATTGAGCGGGTAACTCACTGAACATCCCTCTTCTCTTGTCAATTTCATCTTTAAACTGTTGGTTTTTCGTATAAAAATCGGAGCTTGATTTGTGCAGGTAATATTCGATTTTCGCTTCCTGGCGCTTCTTGCTATTGGAGGTTCATTGGCGGGCTCTCTCCTATGTTTCTTGAATGTAAGGTTTTCCTTCTCTTCTTTTCTCAGGACTGTGTACATAATACCTTAAAGGTGTAAGCTTTGAGCCAAAAGCAGCATTAAAAGATGTGGGTTTGATGTAGTTTTCTCTGATTGTTAGATGTTCTTTACATGAATTTGTTTCTGATTTCAGGGTTGTGTATATATCGCGGATGCGTACAAGGTTTACTGGTCAAGCTGTGTCAAGGGAATACACACCGGACAGATGGTTCTTCGCCTAGTCGAAGCCATTGGTAAGGAGTCAGAGGCCTGAACTGTCTGTATAGATTATACTATTATAGTTCCTTGCTGTCATGCTTGTTCTGATTATCCTTGATCAAGAATCCAATAGATCTTTCTCTAAAAGGCGGGAAAGTCAAGTTTTTTTTGATAATGGCTATGGATTAATTGCTCTTCTGTGTGTTGTGCAGATGTTTATCTAGCTGGGACAGTGATGTTCATCTTCGGTATGGGCTTGTACGGATTATTCATCAGCAATGTCTCGTCGGGCGTGCCTCCAGATGATGATCGTGCCCTGAAAGGATCCTCTTTGTTTGGAATGTTTGCTCTCAAGGTAAACATCTATGGATACAACTTACACGGGGAAAAATAGACGAGAAATGATTCCTGGTTTCTTTAGCACATGTTTTTGACTTTCTTTTCGTGTGTGTCGTGCAAAATCAGGAGAGGCCAAAGTGGATGAAGATCAGCTCGCTAGACGAGCTGAAGACGAAGGTGGGACATGTGATTGTGATGATTCTTCTGGTGAAAATGTTTGAGAGAAGCAAGATGGTGCAGATATCCACAGGCTTGGATCTACTTAGCTATTCAGTGTGTATTTTCCTGTCGTCTGCGTCCTTGTATATCCTCCATAACCTTCACAAGCCTGAGTCTGAGTGAAACATAAATATGCTTCTGAACAAATGATTTATGACTGTGGTTAGATATCAATGTCATGAACAGTGCTAAAAAGTTAAATAAAAGAATTGCGTCTGCCGGGAGTCGAACCCGGGTCTATTGCTTGGAAGGCAATTATCCTAACCGTTGGACTACAGACGCTTGTTGTTTAAATAGGCCCCAATGCATAAATCACAGGTCTGATACAATGAGACCCAGGAAACAAATTTCAGGAGCGCATTTCATTTTGATCAAATCATGTGACATAAATATGTAGCTTACGGGTATCATCTCTGCCCAATCTGGTAAAAAACTAAGCTGTGCAAAACCATGGAGTGTGCAAGGCCTGCCAAGATCTTCAGCGCGAAGATAAGTTTGTTTCAAACAATTGGCCATGTCCAAAACCTTACTTTGACAAAGATTATATGTTGAATTGGTGAGGGTAAATTTTCCATGTAGGGGATTTGGCAAAGATTGATAGTAATAACAACATGAAGTTAAAGCATATTTGAGTACTACAAAGCTTTCACTGGATCGCTATGAAGACAAAAGAGCCCTTGGGCATTCACAGTAAGACGGTTTTGCTTCCCTTATATCTCCTTTACTCACACTACCTAAAACCACCTCACATGAAGCCAAGGAAAGACAAAACAAGAAAGAATTCGAAGCTGCAATTTACAAGTGCCTATGCGCTTGGAGACGGCTTGTAGTCGAGCATATCCCTAACGTTCAGTCGAATGGAAGGGCCCATTGAGGAGCAGACGTAGGCACTTTTCCAGTATACTCCTTTCGCACCAGACGGCTTGTTTGTCTCCACTGATTTCTGCCCAGAAATTGAAGCTTTTTACGATTGGAAAAAAATCTTACCATGAACATACAAAACCTAGTGATATAAAGAAGAAGGGACAAGTTCAGGAACATACAATAACGGATAGCAGGTTTTCTAGGAGATCTTCCTCGGAAAAGTCGGCTTTGCCAAAGGGTAAGTGAACAATTCCTGTTTTATCTGCTCTGAACTCTACCTTTCCCTGCTTAAACTCCGCTATAGCCTGCAAATTATTGTTTGAAACATATTATTAGCATCTACACTTTTCTACAGATTCGCAATTGAAGTTTCTTCAATGTACTCATTTTTATGATTAATATGTTAAAAACTTTGTAATCTGAAAATTACAACTCAGAGGATTCATGTTACTATAGGAGGAGATTGAGCTTACCTGAGGAATGTTGGTTGAAACAGTCCCTGCTTTGGGATTTGGCATAAGCCCCCTTGGCCCCAAAATTTTACCTAAGCTGGCAACCTGACGGAATAAAAATAGCAGTTGAAAGTAAATAAAGTATGAAATGGCATCCAAAAAAATCCTAGACATAGACAATGTTTCAAGAACGAGCAATTGGTTGCATGTCAGGATATCCAAATGAAAGGAAATATCATTTCTCAGGTTTTCTTTTAGCTAGCTAATGTAGTGTTTAAACTTTTCAAAGGAGTTATGGATTTTGTGTGTCCAAATGTAAATACAATGATTTTTATGTAGATTTAGTGAATTTCAGGGACAACTCTCACTCAACAGACTAATATCAGACACGATTTTAAACATCCACATAACAAGCTTATGTGGACCAGCAGAACCACACCTTAGGCATCATATCTGGAGAAGCAATTAATTTATCAAACTCCATGAATCCTCCCTTTATTTGCTCTATCAAATCTTCTCCTCCAACGATATCTGCTCCAGCGTTCTTTGCTTCATCAATCTTTTCCCCTGCATAACATTGAAGGTAAAATATTGGAAAAGCGGGATGCTATGAACCTGATGCAGAACGGTAAAGTAGGAGAAGACTCCGATTCAGAATTTCAAATGAAGAATAATAAGCTGCACATTGATGGCATTTACATTCCAAGTGGTATATGTGCATGAGAGCCAAAAAGTCGTGTTGACTCGCATTTACATTCCAAGGAAGTATAATAAGCCACATTCATGAATCCGAAGTTTAAGTAGAGGAGAAAATCAGTTCTGGCCTATGAAAGCATGAACAAACCACCAAAATTGACATATGAAAACTGAAAGTGAGGTGCGAGCACAACCTTACTAGATATAATTTTGATAGCTCCGTGTTTTGCAAATCTTAGATAAGAACAAGTATAAACCAGCAATTCCAAAAATCTTGCACAAGATGTATTTACACCCTTGTATTCTATGGCATACAAGTTAACAGCCTTTAGACATGGAGAATATGAAAATGCACTTCTTACCCACCTCACTATTTTTTCAGTTATTGAGTTGAGAAAGTCAAGTTAGGCAAAGGGGCATTTCTATATCCACTAAGAAAGCAGTGTAGCTCTTTGCCACAACATGCTATACTTTAAACATGAAAATGGGAACAAAATAGAGAATATTACAATTATTCATCACCATCATAATGGTAGAAATCTTACAGACCATTCAGAGGTATATACTCCTAACCCTCAAAACTCAAAAGTAGGTATCACGTCGAATCATCACTATAGACAAAAAGGTATTATAAATCAGATAATGCAATGCATGATTTGTGAATCTTATATACAGCTGGTACCTTGTGCAAGAACAGCCACTTTAACTGTCTGCCCAGTTCCCTTCGGCAAGTTCACCTATTGCATTGATCCAATAAGTATCAGAATCCAGGTAAACAGCCAACTTCTATGCTTCAAACCATTGAGCAGATCAACAGAAGACGAAGAAGGCTAATTATAAGTGCTTACAGTGGCCCTCAGCTGTTGATCATTGTATTTAGGATCAATGTTAAGACGGAAATGGGCCTCAGCTGTTTCCACAAACTTGACGCTTGACATTTCCTTGAGCAATGATATCGCTGTCTTCAAGTCATACTCTCTCTTGCTTTCCCTTAACTTCTGAACCTCCAAGAACCTCTTGGACCTCGTCTGACAATGAAAAACTTGAATTAGAAGGCATATCATGTTCATCAAGAAAATGATCACATTTCTTGAAACCAAAGCTTCAAACAAAAAAGCCATCATCAACACTACACAATGTAATTAATAGGGGCAATCAAACAAGTTCTAGGTTAGATTATTCTGTACAAGCAACACTTCATCCATCATCACAATGTTCACAATCTTCAGCTAACCTGCAATCCAACCCTAAATTCCCCCAAAATGCCCTAAACCCAGATTAAAACAGACCAATCCGGATAAGCAAAAAGTGGAATTACAATCACAGCTGAAAAGGAAATGAGATGAAACAACAGAATACCCTATCACTCTTCAAAGGCAGAGCAGCCTTTCCGGTCTTAGGCTTAGTCTGAACGGCCACGGCAACAGGTCCACCTTCCTCCGCCTCTCCCTCTAGCTCGTCCACGTCCTCCTCCACCTCCGCAGCCAGAGCGGCCACGCCAACACGCGAACCGGGTTGATTAGTCCCGAGTTTCGCTCCATAGACCCATTTCACAGACCTCCTATGGAGAACAAGGGGGTAGACGGAGAAAGTGGAGAATACGGGTTTTGGGTTGCAAGATGAGACGGAAAAGGTGAGATCTCGGTGGCGTTGGAGAGAGGAGAGTGTTAGAGATGAGGAAGGCGATGTGGTTGTGGCAGCTGCCATGGCTGATTGCTCCTACTTTGAAACTGTAGCACGGAGATTGGGGGGAAAAGTAGTAACAGGGGAGGATTTTGGGTTGGGGGTTTATCCGGAGGAGGAGATAAGAGAAAGAAAGAGTGATGGCGAGAGGAAACCCATGCCACAAAACTCATTCCTTTGCACAGGTTAAAAGGTTAAACCAAAAAAATGAACCCGTGTTTTTCACTGTTTAGAACTTTAGTGCTCTGTGCAATCCCTGGTTACAAGCGAGCTTCAGCTTGGTTCATTTGGGCTTGGACTCGTTGCATATTTCGAAGCCCAAATTTCAGCCCAGTACTAGTAGCCCTCCTCAAAGTATGGTTTTTGTGACATGTTTTGTTGTTTTGTTATGTAAAGCTCATTGTTTCTCAAAAGTTTGAATAGTATCCTTTTATGTTTTGGCACATTTTGGTTAAGATTTACTTTTGTTGTGGTTTGAGGTTAGAGAGCTAGTGTGTCCCTCAATCCATAAGATCGAGAAGTGATCTATGTTCGCGATTTGTGGTTGTTTGGCTAAGAGAAATTTTGCACATAGGAGAATCATACTTGAGACCTCCCGTTAAGTAGGTTGTTCCTCTTTTATTCGAACGCAACAAGCCTTGACACATTGTGCAAAACAAATGGATTATTATGACATACTTACCGAAATTATGGAATTTCGTGATTGAAGTATTTATTATTTATATGTATATATTTTCTTGTTAAAATGTCCCTCAATTTTTTATATGTTTAATGTTTTAGCCTATTAGGCTTGTTAGAAAATATATGATGTTTTACATTTTTATGTATCTATTTTCCAAAATTTACCTCATACAAAATTTTTAAAAAAAAAGATTTTCTCTTTAAAACACAATAAAATTAAAATAATTAAGTAATTTGATAGGCTTTCTTAATGCTAAAACATCAAATATAAATAAAGTGAGGGAGAATATATGTTTGTCAAACTATATTTTCATCAATTCATTTCCTTCTAAAATAAATTATTCACATGACATGACCCAAAAAAAACTACGAAATAAGTAAATTTCGGTTTTTCTAAGGGCAAAGCTGTAAAATTAGGCCATATTGTTTTTTTTTGTCCAAATTCGCAACTCAAAGAGCTGAAGGCACCAAGGAGTTTCTCCCACTCGGCTATTTTGCACATCCTTGGTCTGCTATTCTACCCAGCAGCAGCTACATAGCGTAAAAACCCTAAATCCCCAAAATCGAATTCGCAGGGAACAGAGAATAATGGTGTGCATAAGGAAGGCGACGATGGATGATCTGCTTGCTATGCAAGCCTGTAACCTGCTCTGTCTCCCTGAGAACTACCAGATGAAATACTACCTCTACCATATTCTCTCCTGGCCCCAACTCCTCTACGTCGCCGAGGACTACAACGGTCGGATCGTCGGCTACGTTCTCGCCAAGATGGAGGAAGAGACCACCGAGTGCCATGGCCATATCACCTCTCTCGCCGTCCTCAGGACTCACAGGTATTCCACCCCTCTCGCTCCCAATCTCTGACCAATTTCTGGTTACGATTAGTTGTTTGGAGCTCAGTATTTCATTGTGTAGCCTTGAGATTGAGGTTGGTTTTGTAATTGGTTGATGGTTGCTTGTGTTGTAAAATCAATTCTTTGTCGTTTTTAACTTCAATTGTTGAGAGTGGTTCTTAAAGTTTGAATCTTGTAACTCGAGGATCTCTGAGGGTATGCAAAACTGGATTTTGGCTGCTTTTTCTTGTGTTTGGGTTGGAATTGATTATAAATGCTTCCATGCTATGTCAATCAAATGAGTTTTTCCCTTGGCAGGAAGTTGGGACTGGCAACTAAATTGATGACGGCGGCCCAAAATGCTATGGAGCAGGTATATGGGGCTGAATATGTGTCTTTACATGTGAGGAAGAGCAACCGGGCAGCGTTCAACCTGTACACAGGGACCTTGGGGTACAAGATTCATGATGTGGAAGCTAAGTACTATGCTGATGGCGAAGATGCTTATGATATGAGGAAGCAGCTGAAGGGGAAGCCTGTCAGTCATGGTGGTGGCCACCATCACCACCATCATCATGGTGGTGGTTGTTGCTCTGGTGGGACAGTGGCAGCGAAGTCAGAAGGGAAGGCAAGTCAGGGTTGATCCCATATTAGCGGATGCAAAGTAGTGCTGTGGTGAGTTTCTCTTTGTGTTCTACTTTGATCGTACTTTTCTGTAGATCATGCTTGGTAGTGACTAGATGTGAATATGTGATATCTTTGCAGTGACAGTCTGATATATGTTTGTACATTAAGTGAAACAGATTGATGAACTTGTGTATGTATAAATGATCCTTTTAGTGAAGACGCACATTTTACATTAGTCAAGTCACTGCATTCTCTAGGGTATATGATTGATTCTTTTTGGCTGAAATCCATTATCACCAACTATTACTCTTCATATAGAGCACACTGGCAATGATACACTTATTTGGCTTAGTTACGTTATATTATTCTAGAGCAAATGATATAATACTGTGGTGTACTCTGTGGAGTATAGAGAGCATATCCCCATTGAAACTTGGGGTCAGTTTTCATTGCATGACCTTTTGCTGTAGATAATTCTAAAATTCTAGGGTGTCATGTTTACTGAATCAAGAGCAAGAGCTGAACAAGTGTTTATCTTTTTCAACACATTGGTACTTATGGCATGTAGGACTGTAGGACTTGGAGGCAAAGTCTTAGAGATGCTGAAGTTGATAGCTTTATGTTTTCAGCGTCTTGCCCATATATATGTATCTTGTGTTGGGATGTTCTCATTTTCCTCCCTTGTTTGCATGTGTACAGTGAAATGTTATTATGCACGTATTTCACATGTTGCTTATTTTCTGTTATATCTTATTTTTTGAGAACAGGAATTCCCCTTGGTGCTCGAAATCTACCAGCAAAGGAACAGGTCTGCTAAGGCTGCCTTTATTAGGCTTTCTCATAATTTTATTGTATCAAATATGGTCATTTTTGGGAGGAAAAGCATATACATTCATGTTGTTGTTCTGAACTCAGATGAATGCTATGAGATTGTATTTTGCCCTTTACCGATGGTGTTTGGTTGAGTTTTTACCCTGATGATATTTTTCCAGCAATAACATGTTGCCACTTTTAATTTTATTTTGAGCCCACTTGAGAAATCTGCCCACTTTCTAATTTTGAATTAACAAGGTGCATCCAAAGGCCCCTGTAATTGCACCACATCTCATCTGCTACCTTCACTGTGCAGTCTATATATGAAGAAAGGTTGCATTTAATTTTTTGTATGCAGATGCTGATCCTCTATTTAGCTGATAGATAGCTTGTAGAATGGAATTCTGTGTTTAAAATGCAGTTTGTTGATTGGTTATATTTCATTCTGATAGTGAACACAGTCAGTAGGTTTGAGCTTTCATTTGAATACATTTGATGGGATGACAATGATTTAGCTGCACAATCACACTGTTTTTGATCTATGTATTTAGAAAGAAGAAAGGAAGAATATTGCATGAGTTCTATGTATACAATGATTGATAGTAGGGCAACCTTTGAAATAATTGATGGCTCTCGTAGTGGAGCATATATGTGATTCGGAAGGAAGCCTCGTGGCCACTTCCTGTTGCAATGCTCCACAGACAATGTTGTTTATGGAATCCAGAGTGATTGGTCTTTTTAAAAATTCAACTTTGAAGCTAAGAAGCAATATGCACATGCTTAATGTAAAAAATAGTCTTATTTGGAATGCTTGAATAGAAAGGGAAAAAGATGTTTGGTATATTCCATGCTTTTCTCTATTGAATCCTTATAATGAGAATATATACGTTGGATGGCACTGATATCAGAAAAGGGAAAATAGGTAATCAATTTTTAGAAATTAGGAACTTGGGCATTTTTCTTTTTGACTTTTGAAGAGTTGCTGATTAAACAACATGTCTTGCACAATGAATCAATGAGGAGTTGATCATTATAAGCTTCAACCCATTACATTGTTAATGTAATATTACTCGTTAAAGAATAAGGCAATCAATACAAAATAATTGCTTGTTTTATCTGCCTACCTATCACAAATTACAATTACAACTACAACACCCACCACTGAAATAATCCAAAAATATGACCCCTAAATAAGTATTACTTGCTTGCTTTTTCACTTTTTCCCTTTCTCAGATCACATCAACCTCACCCTTCATTAGCACTTTTCTTTCCTCTAGTTCTTCACTCACCAGTCACCACAAAGATCCACTTCCTTCTTCTCACTTTCCAGCATAAACTTCTCATCCTTAATGATACAACATGCCCACAACCTTCTTTTAGCAAGACTTGCACAAACATAGCTTTTTTCCTGCAAGTTACAACTGCATCTCCTAAGCTCTAACTAGTATACAAACTGGCACCTACATATGTACAACAACCCGGAGAAATTTTCTGACTCACTTTATGTATTATTGAATCGCCGGGGAATTCTTGGAGTAGGCACCGATACATCGCGTCCAGCTTTTAACGTATTAAGCCTATCAGGAATTGTGTTGTCGAACAGTCTATTGTTCGGACTCTCAGCATAGCAAACATAGTAACAGCTTATACATGCGTGTGGCAAAGCCATTGCAATCCTCGTCTACAAATATGTCAAGGAACCATGTTAATGTACTTTTATTATAATATGCTATTGCTGTTAATAGTTAAAAGGTTAAGGACACATACCATGAGATACCCAACAAAGAAGGCAAGAAGGGAAATGGTGGCAATGAAGCCTTGGTGGGTCTTCGCCGTCCAAGCAGCCACCATTATTGTGCAGAGAGCGCCACTGCAGACCCCGGAGAGAAAGCATAGAGCCGAAGTTATGTCAGAGTCCACCATAACTTCCATCTCTTGAGAGTGCCTCTGAAAAACCTCCCATGTGTCTATTGAAGCCTTTGTAAAGTTCTTCCCATAAGCTGCTATCTGCATTTTCCAATATCCAAAGCACATGGTTACAAAACATATTTCTGATTGGGTGCAGTCACATTTAATGGCTGTTTTGATACATCTACTACTTGACACTTAAATTTGGCAGGAAAGTTCAATTCTATCAACTTTATCCTATGTCGGGATAAGAATTCGTATTTAGAAAGATTTATTTCTACTTTTTTTCAGGTTTATATTTTCAGATGAGGGTGATAGTTTTGTAAAGCAACATCCTTATTGTCCTAAAGTATGACCATATAATCAATTTCATAGCACAGTACGAGTGACAAAAACCTGTACCTGAACATAAGCCCAGCTATTGCCAAACTTGAAGACAGACTGCATGAGATTCAAGCAACAATGTGCACAAGAGAACATGAATTCATCTTCTCCCTCTAGCAAATTCAATCCCCGAGCCAGAATCCTCAAAGCTTCAATGGTGGGAACAAATAGTGACCCAAGAATGGCACTCCCAAGGTTCCGAGTAAGAGCTCGTTGGAAGCAGAATTTGGTGTTGGACTGCATTCCTCTAAGGTAATAAAGAGCAATAACCCTACTCACAGTTATATTAACCACATTCCTCATAACCTCCGCCGTCCAAGCTAGGCTTAGAACAAGAGCAATAATAATCGCCGGTGGCGCATAAAAGTTCAATGCTCCAATCACAGCCAACACCCACAATGACATCCACAGAAACCCAATTCCAAGCATCCAATAAGTAGGCCTATTGATATCATGAAACTTGGCCACTGGCTCAAGAGACTTAAGAAGCACTCTTGTGCAAAACTTGATCCTTTGGGTGACCCAACATGCATATAAACCATTTCCAATAGAGAAGATCAAGAGGGCGGCTCCAACTCCGCTTGTGGACGGCTTTTGGAAGCATATGAGGAGGATTCCAGATGACAAGGTTGAAGCAAAGCTACTCCACAAGATGAAATGGACCATGAACGTCGGCCAAACTCTAACCGCCATCTGCCATGAGAAGGCTAAGGTTATGCTCAGCAATGAAGCAGCCTCTGCTTGTGGAAGGAAGTTTCTTACTACTTTCAATATTTTCTTCTTGGTTTTCCCTCCTTTTAAGATTCCATCAACTCCCTTGTAGATGAGGAAGCCAACCAGCCCAATTGCTGCCACTGTTTGGAGTATGAATAAGATTAAGGAGATTTTGTTGGTGTAGCCCCTTGAATTCAAAGTCACAACTGATTGCTGTGGAATATAGAACACAGATTATTACATTTTCAGTCAAACCCATTTCAAAACAAAAGGGAAAAAGACTAAACTAATGACATATTTACCTGAGGGGGAATTGGTATAGCTGAAGGTGGATAAGGAGGCTGAGCAATTGGTGTAGCATTAGGAGGAGGGGGAAAAGGCGGCTGAGAAATGGGCACAGCCTCAGGAGGAGGGGGAGGAAAAGGCGGCCGAGAAAGGGTCGGTGGAGGCCTTGAGAATGGAACAGCTCTAGAAGACCGGCCGCCATTGATGACCATTCTCAAAGGGTTTGAAGGGTTCAATCTGTCTAGTCTTGAAAAGTGAAACTCTGGGTTTTCTTGCTGGGGATTTCTGGTGGCCGGTTGAAATTGGGTTGGTGGTTGTGTTTGAGTGAAACCCATTCCTCCATTCCTGCCAACTCTGTTAGCCTGTTGTTGTTGTTGTTGTTGTTGCTGCTCATACAACAAATTTCCATCCTTGTCTGTAATTTCTCCTTCTTCCAACCCCCTTTCTGGGTCTGCAACTCTAGCTACCACCTAGAACAACAACAAAAGGATCATAAAGAACGAACAAACCTTTATTGAGCACTATTTGGATGGTGAATTTGGAAGAAGAGAAATTAACAGAAAAAGGAGCAATCTTTATTGGACTTACTGGTTCTTCTGAAGCACCCATCTCCCAGAAGTGGCTGAGGAGGTCACCGGCGGGGAAAAGACGGTTGTCGGCGGTGGTTGTGGAACGGAGTTGATGAAGGAAGATTGAGAAATGAGAAGAAGGAGAGACGTTATAAAAGGTGGGTTGGTGTGATAACTCCCATTCCCTACACAAACACAAACACAGCAAAGCAATCTTTTCACTACTAACCTTTTAGAAAGAGAGAGAAAGAAGAACAGAGACAAAACGTAAGAGCCACTTGGCAATATTCATTTCGACCCATAAAAAAAACTTGCCATTAGATAATTACATTAGTACTCCCTCTGTCCTGTTAGGCTAGTCCGATTACACTGTTCACGTAAAATTTAAGGAGTGAAAAAGGTGTTTTGTGTGTCAGAATTGCTTCAGTGAAAAAGCATGTACAAATCCAAAGTTTTTACAATTTCTAATGAGGGTGCCAGGTAACAATTTTTATCCAATGAGAAGATAGTTTTTATTTACAACAACCAATAGGAATCAAGTATTCTAAGCACACAGATTCCCCTTCCAAATTACAAATTTGAGCTTTTAAAACCCTTTCACCTTCTCCTACATGAGAATTTTCTCATGTAAACATTCAGAACACCATTAAAGGCCAAAAAAAGAGAGGAAAACAGAGTGAAAGCAGAGCAATTTTATTGCAACAGAAAAACGAAAATCTGGGGTGATGATGAGCCATTGCAAGATCTCAATAGATTTGGGGAGAACGAGATTTCAAGTGAGGAGTGTTTTTTTGGGGACAAATCGAAAGACAAGGCCGAAAGCTCAAGAGCTCAAGTGCCGAAATCAACAGAATTGAAGAGATATAGAGCAAAAAATGCAGGAATGAAGGGATATCGATTGAGAAGATGAGAGGGATCGAGAGTGTTTAACAAACGGCTTAGGATTTAAAGAGAGATTTCAGGAAAGTTAGAGGCGTGAAACATGTACATTTAGTGTTTCACACTTTTAAATGGGGGATTTGCACAAGAAACACACAAATGGATCACACTTCGGACTAGCCCAATTCAAGCAGGTTAAAAAATGATTAAAAGCCCAATTTCACCACTAACCCAATATCAACGCTTTTGATTTGCTTAAAAACAATTTTAAGCTTAGGCTTAATTTTTTTTTTTTTAATGTTAGCAAGTTATGAATTTTAATGGAAAGAAGATAATGAATAGTGTTTTAATGGAGGTTTTTAGGTGAAATGTATTGGGTATAAAGTTGATGGTGATAGGAGGAAAGAGAAATGAAGATGGTGAAGAAGTAAGTTGATTAGATAAAAAAGTGATAAAGTGTAGTGGATAAAAATGGAAAGTGAGGGGGTTTGGACAAACATTTTGGGACGGCAAAAATGAGATAGGACGAACATTATGGGACGGAGGGAGTACTTTTTTGGCAGAAACTTAATGTATTATCTTTTGTTTTTAGAAGTTATCTTTCTATTTAAGAAAGTAGCCAAAATATATAAGTTAATTCATTAAAATCAACTCCATGTAAGTCAGTCATCAATAGTCATTCATATTAATCCACCAAAAATATAGGACTATTAAATTGATATGATTCCCATTACTGATGAACAAAAATAGATTAAAAAGAAGTACATGCCATAATTGGTTTAACACGGGAATATTCTTCTCACCTAACTTCAAAAGCTAAATAATTTATCGATCACTATTCAACTGGAGTCATTTTGCTAGTTTTCAAACACAAAATCATGGGCGCACAAGTCTAGATTTCTAGTTTATAAATGATGACATGATGTACATAATAAATCGTTTATTGATTCTCTTACAAGCAAGATCTTTGTGATAAACTGTGGTAACATAAAAAAAAAGCCATTATTTTACACGTTACCTAAATAGTCAGTAAAGTAAGAGTAGACCAACATACAAGATTATCTTAAGAAGTAGACAAGGAAATGTATGCACATTGCACAAGCTATGGAAATGGGATAAAATGTTTTGCTATGTGTCATATTCTCGCAAATCAGACCCATCTTGTTCGGGGAATCTTCATGGTCAATGGTCTTCACCTAAACCATAACTTCAACATAAGAAAGTGTCACGAAATTGATACTGACATCAAGATTCAATAAGATATCATGGTTAAAAAACTCAAAATAAGAAAAAATAGGGTGCCATCCAACGTAACTCTTTAAAAAATACTTTATTTGTATGTGTTTTGGTCACGTGTTTACTAAAACTTGAGATCGTAGAATTTTCCTAGAAGAAAATACTACTCCACTCAGCACATTTTACTGTGGAGTCTCCACAAAGGGACCACTTGACCAAGATCTGATAACGTCCACCATGAGCGTCACCATCCTATCTATCTATCTGGATTTACTTCACTGTCACTGCCACGTTATATGAAAAGGATTTGACCTTGACCTTTCTTAAATTTTGGGTTTTGCATTTTAATGCATAGTTTTACATTATAATGAATGAGTAATCCAAACAGTTTCTAATCATTTGAGGAGAAAATTGCAGAAGGGATCAAGATCTAAAAGCTAGTTGCACACTTGCACCAGACGAACCAGAGCACAATTAGCTCAATCCGATATTTTATTTTTTTGTAGTCATTATGGTGGTATTTTAACTTTATTATGCACACTGACTTCATTTTATGCATAATGAATATTTACAGTAGGTCAGTATTTTGTAACTTATAAAGTTGACTGACTTTATATTATAAATTAATGTGTGCAGGTGAACAACGTGTTATGCAGGGCTGCAAAGCATACTAAATGGGCAAGTGGGCACATCTCCATAAATCATTCAAATTGCACATGCTCCATTCCAGCTACGAGTATGACCCAATGATCAAATTTTTAATACGCATGTTAACATTCTAGCAAAATCAAAACAAAATTGCTTGCTGACGCTGCCAAGTCCGAACTCAAAAACCCTTCTCTTTTAACCAAAATTAATTTGATTTTACATCAGATATTGCACTTGGGTACAAGCAACATTCTAGAGGCAATACAAGCAAGGCATCACATTTTGCACCAAACCCTTAACAATCATGCTCCCGAACAAAACTTATATCTTCTATGTAGCATGGGTGAGCTATTTCTTTGAACTTGAATTTGGTTTTGAGCTTGAATTTGGTTTTGAATTTGAATTTGGTTTTGCATTTGAACTGTCCTCTTCTTTTGTTGATTTGATAATGCATAGCTGACCTCCATCCTTGCATGCCTGCTTGGCTGCTTTTGCCTCATTCGCCTGGTTTATAAACTTGCTCACCTCCTGGTAAGAAAAGAAAAAGCATCAAACACAAGCCTCACAACTGCATACAGACCAATTCTTTTTCTCCAAATTCTGATACCAACTTGTTATGTGAAAGGAATGTTTACAATCCATGTCCAATTGGTTATTAGTTATGGATTGAGATTTTGCTGATCAAACACTGGACTTTTACATACTGCTGAGAAGCATAACGTACATAAAGCAATAGTAGAAATGACTCAATTTCCAGAACAAACAACAAATGCTCCAATAAAGGTCGAACACAATTTATCGAGGTGAACAATGAGTAGTAACATATCGCATGAGTTACATCAGAAATAACACAAGTGAAATCTGCTCTACTTACAACACATGTTAAACTGCATAGGAAAATTTCAGAAGATGTTTGGCAAATGTGAGATACAATAATATGCCATATCCTTAAGGATCCTTCTACATCATATTTCCATCGGTAATACCATTAAATGACAATTTCTCCAATCACGATCCACACGTGGGAGTGGTAATAGTAGTATACATAGCATTGCATCAATAGTTCGTTCGAATTTATGAAATGGTAGAACATTCATTGATTTGTGCTAATCATGCCCCAACTTCAATGATTCATGACATTTATTGCAAGTAGTTGTCGAAAAAGAGAGATTTTTTAAAATGCAACAAGCACAACAAAGACCTGTATCACACTACCAGCTTGGAACAATTTAAGGTTAATGACAAGCGCTACTCAGCTAAGCTGAAACATTAAACTCTATCAATCACAAGCAAATATATCACAGTTGAAATACAAAGAGAGTATAGATGGTTCAGTAATTTCATAATATTACCAATAACCAGCTTCTAATGAAAAGGTCTGTTCAATTTACCGAGTAAACACTAACGCTTATAGACACTAAAATGCTTATTCCAAGTAAAAAGATGCGTATTTTTCCAATGGCAAAACGAATAGGCAACAATTGAAGGCATTCGATTACCAATAGAAAACCATAATCAGTACAAAGAAAGATATCTAGAAGATGGAGGAGGAGGAGGAGAAGAAAGAGCATACACGATCCACATCCATTTGGTGAGTCATCTTCGATGGCTTCACAGCCCTCTTCCCTGCAAAATTAACACAATCTACTTCAGAATGAACTAGGAGGCCAACCAGAAAAGGATAATCCCATTCAGAAATTTACAGTACCTTTGCGAGTTTGAGGGACCTTTCCATGGCGATTCAGCGGGATCTCCTTCTTCTTCTTCCCCTTGAACATGTTCGCCTTCTGTGTCATCTTCGCCGCTATAGAATTCCGGATCAGAAAAGAGGTAGAACGAAAGCTAGCACTGCTTGCAAAATTTCTAGGGTTCCTTCTCGCAAGCTAGGTTTATCTGATGATTTGGGGACAATTCAATTTACTCAATTTTTCGCGTGCTTTTTACAGAGTTGATTTAAGCCCAATAACATTGGGCCCCGTTTCTTAAACTGAAGCCCAAAACCCAATTTCTGTACTTCTTTATTTAAAAAAAGAAAAGGTTTTTGACATAGTAATGTCCATCTGGCAAAATCTGATTGGGCGAAAAGGCTTCCTGCCACGTCAAAAAAGTCAGCTGTCAAACTTGTCAACCCCGCTTCTTCCTTCCCTCCTTCTTCTTCCATAGTTGCCCTTTTCCTTTTCAAAAAACCAGTCTTTTTATCTTATTTTTCCCCCTTTTTCTCTTTTATGATATTATAATGTATAAAATCTGATCTTAAACGGTTTGCGAGACAACGATGATGATTCATATGCCATCTTTTTCGGAGCTCAAAACAACTCTCTTCTCATCTTAACCCAATCTGGATCTCTGTTCAACCACTCTGCAAAACCCCTCTAATCATCAAGTGAGTCCGAGATGTGTGGGATCTTCGCCTACTTGAATTTCAATGTCAACAGGGATCGGAGTTACATTATCCAGGTCCTCTTCAATGGCCTCCGGAGGTTAGAGTATAGGGGCTACGATTCCGCCGGGATCTGCATCGACGCCTCCCTCAAACCCTCCCCGATCCCCGTCCACGCCGATCTGAACGGCAACGGCCATCACGATCTCAACGGCAATGGCCTCAATGGCTACGCTGCTCGTTTCTCGCCCCCGTCGCTCGTTTTCCGACAGGAGGGCAAAATTGAGTCCCTTGTTAAATCCGTGTACGAAGGTGAGCGATTTGGACTGTTTCTTGTTTTCTGAATTGTTTAATTGGACTGAATTTTGGTTAGGCGGGAGGTTCGGAGAGGGGTTAGGGTTTTGGCGTGAGATGAATTTTGATTGTAATCTGATGTTAACACTTGCCGGCTTTTGTGGGCTCTCCAAAGAGCCTTAAATTTTGTTTTTTTGTAGCATTGAAGCACATGCAGAATGTGATCTGGATATTGTTTGTGGTTTCTGTTAATGGGTTTGTGTATTCAGTTAATTTTGTGATGTCAAATGCTTCAACTACTAGCAGTAAAAGAGAGTGGTACATGACATATTTTGTGGAAGGTTGTCTTGTTCTGGTGTTTGGGTCTTTTCTGTGATTGGCTCATCCTACAATATGTTTAGTTATGGTGCACAGATGTAGTTGACACGCAGTTAAATTTGGAGGAGGCATTTACTACTCATGCTGGAATAGCTCATACTCGGTGGGCAACACATGGGGAGCCGTCTCCAAGGAATAGTCATCCTCAGACATCTGGGGCTGAAAATGATTTTGTGGTTGTTCACAATGGGGTGATCACTAATTATGAGGTGCACTTTTTAATCATCTGTTTTAGCCTTTGAACCTGATCATATGGCAACTGACTACATAATAATTGACTTTTTACTAGTGAAGTTTTGGATTACATAGATAGTCAGTCACTTCTCTTGTAGTGATTTTGATGTTTTTTCTCCTCTGGATTCTGCAGGTATTGAAACAAACGCTTGTTAGACATGGATTCATCTTTGAGTCAGATACAGACACAGAAGTCATACCAAAACTGGCAAAGTTTGTCTTTGACAAGGCAAATGGAGAAGGTATGTGCACTATTTCCATTTTTTTTTTTAGTGCTTTTTCTTAGAAAAAATAAGTGCGCCTATTCATGTATAGTATCTATTACACTTTCTGTTTATATTGCAAAGTGATGTATAAGTCGGTCATTCTTTGTTGCAGGAGACCACGATGTTACTTTTAGTCAAGTTGTCCTTGAGGTTATGAGGCACCTTGAAGGAGCCTATGCCCTTATTTTTAAAAGCCGGCACTATCCAAATGAGTTAATTGCTTGCAAGCGTGGTAGTCCATTGCTTCTTGGGGTCAAAGTGAGCAGCATCTGAACTTTATTTGCAATATTTGTGCTTTTACTAGAACTGAACTTCCCATTGATGTGGTGTTGTGGTGAAATATATATCATTGTGATTTCTTTCGTTATAGCCTTTTAGCAGCCCATTCGTTCCAAGGTGTCTTCTGGAACATGTGTTTCTCATGCTCTTTTTTTCTGAGCATGGCGTTGCTGCTCCATAGTTTTCTGCTGTTTATTGGATACTAATGCTTCAATGTACATATTACTTATACAGGAGCTAACAGAGGGAGCAACTAATGGTGTACAATATCATGACATAAACGTTTTGAAAAATGACCAACCGAAGGAGCTGTTTTTATCCAGTGATGCTCATGCTCTGGTTGAACACACCAAAAAGTATATGGTGATTGAGGACGATGAAGTTGTTCATCTTAAGGTATATTCTTTCCGCCCAGTGTGCCACCCCTATAGATTTCACCATGATAATTCTGTCGCTTTCTATGGACACTATCTGACTGCTGTCAAATTAGCACTGACATCTTATTGCTTGGGAAAGGGTTGCATGACTTTAGACAACTTTGCTAGTAAAATGTGAACTAAGAAAGTTACTAGAATTCTGGGGAGAAAGATATTTCAAGGAACCTTGATGGTTTTGCCTGTTTGATTGTGAAAACAGTTGCTGAATGTGGCACCATTAAAAGACTAATAACAAAATGAAAGTATGTTGTTTGGAGGTGATAACTAGACTTAATCAACTTTGACTCATTCAATTTCACCATAACAGAATTTTTCCAAAATGCCTTGTAATATGTTATTAAGGAAGGTTACTCCTAGGCTCCTAGCTGAGTCTGGATAGCATTTTATTGTCTATAAATCTGTCTTGTGAAGAAAAAATGCTCCTTTGTCATTCTGTTTAAACTAAATTCATGCTACAGGATGGAGGTGTCACGATCCTCAAGTTTGAGAAAGAGAAATTGAAGAGTCGTGGGGCTCTTTCTAGGTCTGCGTCTGTGCAACGTGCATTATCCATTCTCGATATGGAAGTTGAACAAATAAACAAAGGAAATTATGAACATTACATGCAAAAAGAAATTCATGAACAAGCAGAGTCACTTACAACAACAATGAGGGGAAGGCTTCTACGTGGAGGCTCTTGCAAAACCAAATCTGTTCTTTTGGGTGGCCTCAAGGATCACCTGAAAGCTATCAGGCGTAGTAGACGCATTCTTTTCATTGGATGCGGGACCAGCTATAATGCTGCTTTAGCTTCAAGGGCTATCTTGGAAGAGCTCTCTGGTAATAATTCTGGATTTATCAGATGTAATTGATTCTTCTGACAATGTGAACTGCTAATTTACCTCCTTAATATGAAACGTTATTTTACTGTAACCTTTGTAGGTATTCCAGTCACAATGGAAATTGCTAGTGATCTGGTGGACAGACAAGGACCGATTTACAGAGAAGATACTGCTGTTTTTGTTAGTCAGTCTGGTGAAACTGCAGACACTCTACAGGCATTACACTATGCATTGGAGAATGGTGCACTGTGTGTCGGTATAACAAATACTGTGGGTAGTGCAATTGCCAGAAACACTCATTGTGGTGTCCATATAAATGCTGGTGCTGAAATTGGCGTTGCAAGTACTAAGGTAGTTTGCGGCATCCTTTATTCATATCTACTGCCCTTCCACTTTTTATTTGATATGACTAATTTTGATTTTACTCTTTCTATATAGGCATATACAAGTCAAATAGTTGTCATGGCCATGTTAGCTCTTGCAATTGGGGATGACACCATTTCAAGTCAGTCCAAAAGAGAGGCCATAATAGATGGCATGTTTGATCTACCTAGTACGTTTTCATCTGCCATTTTCCTTAAAAAAATATATTTTCATTTTGACATTGCTGGCAATGAGCTTTGGTTTTCAATGTCATCACAGACAAGGTCAGAGAGGTTCTTAAACTTGATCAGGAAATGAAGGAACTTGCACAAGAATTGATCGCTGAGCAATCTCTTCTAGTTTTCGGAAGAGGATACAACTATGCCACAGCTTTGGAGGGTGCTCTAAAAGTGAAGGAGGTGGCTCTTATGCACAGTGAAGGAATGCTTGCTGGGGAAATGAAACACGGGCCTCTTGCGCTCGTTGATGAAACCCTTCCCATATTTGTTATCGCCACTCGTGACAGCTGTTTCATGTTGGTTTCTAATACTAAATCCAAATCTTCTTCTCACCATGGGACCTATGTTGTTTTTTTACTGATCAAAACTTCGTTTTTTCAATATTCAGCAAGCAACAGTCAGTCATTCAGCAGCTTCATGCTCGCCGGGGACGTCTGATTGTCCTGTGCACTAAAGGGGATGCAGAATCTGTATGCCCTGGGGATTCCTGCAGAGTTGTTGAAGTTCCTCAAGTGGCGGATTGCCTTCAGCCCGTGATTAACATAGTTCCTTTACAGGTATTCCAAGTTCTATACCATTATGTAGTATTTTTCTTGGACATGTATCAAAGTTTTCAAATTTATACTGAGTTTGATCTTTTCTGGTGGCAGCTGTTGGCATATCATCTGACTGTTCTTCGAGGGTACAATGTGGATCAGCCCAGGAATCTTGCAAAGAGCGTTACAACTCAGTAGCTGTGTACAAGATTAGTAGAGAAAGAAGTAGCCCGTTTGATCTGCTGCAGGAAATTATTTATGGATTTGAGTCCGATAGAGTTTGTGTATAATCTACATGGATAAATTTCGTTAGAGCTTGACACTTTCCTAACCTGTGATTTTGACACTAAGTTCATAAATGTTTAAATCTGAAGTAGCTGACTTCATTGTAACTCTGATCTGCCCGTTTTCTCTTAACAAAACCCTAGAATTCCTTACCAACTTCAATATATTTTGATAATATAACAGCTGAAACATGAATTTAATCTATAGTTTTGTGTAAAAAAAGACATTGAGCTGAGATACATAAATCAACAACTAGTCCATTCTTTTTCAGGCTAGACATGAGCTGAGCTGTGTGCTTGTGCATTGAGATTGAATAGAAAACAACAAAAAGAATTAACTTTAGCTATACTTCCAATTATATAGATCAATACAAACAATCCAAACAGATCTCGATCAATGAAAACGATCAATGTAAATGAAAAGATCAATGGAAGCCAAAGGCACCTACCCTACTACATACTCTAAAACCAATTTCCTAGACATCTAAACTTTCAAGAATTATGCTTAAAATAATAGAAGATTAACATTTTTCAAGTGAATTGATTAAGACTTGGTCTATAGACTTCTTGAAACACCAGGCAGAGGTGTTCCATCAAGGAAGTGCATTATCATTGAGAGAGACCTCAATGGCTGGTAACTTGGTACTTGATGCCCTGAGCCTCTTACTGTCACAAATGTCAATCCTTCTTCATACTCTTCTGTGAACCCACCAACCTACCATACCAAAACAAAATCGATCATAAGGGTATGCTCGATAACCATATGTAAAAAAAAAACAAGATAAACCCGCCCAGAGAACCAGTCTAGAACGCAAAAAATGCTAAGCGTGCAACGTTAACTAGACCATTATTAGTATTTTTCGGGTTTTTTACCTCGCTTTGGAGGAACCAAGGATGCCACTTGGTCTTGACTTTGAGTTTCATGCTAGCCAAGGAGTACCTAGTTGAAGTCACCGGTACTCTTCCATCTGTGTCACCACTGGAAATATTTACCAAAATTTTGTATCTATTAGTCAAATAGTTCAACAAGAAAACATCATGATATCAAATCATAGCACCTTCTTTTTCTTTCATGAAATAATGGTACCAAAAAAGGTATTCACATGCTAGATGGTCCATGGACTCCATAGAATGGGATCAATATGGAGTATAGTGTTGAAAATGCCAAAAGAAGGAAGACAAACAAAACTCATCAAACTCCCTATCATGCTAATCCCTACTAGTACTAACAACCACATGGTGGTAGTGAAAGAGCGTTAGCGAGTCACACTCTGAATGAGTACGACACATGCCCAACAAGTCTTGACATATGAAAACTTACCTAAATACCCAAACTCGAACGCCGTTCGCCATGAACTCACGAAGAAGAGGGACAATAGTTGATGGACTATCCAACCAATTTACGAGTATATCACTGCAGAACAGTTCATGAAAGATGTCACGAATAACCTTACCATAAATGTTGAATTGAGATATCAAAAATGTCATAGGAAATTAACCTGCAAGGCTCCCAATCATGGTCAAGATTGGTGACATTAGCATGAAGGGCTTTTTGAACATCAGGAGAGTTCAAATAAGCATAAGTGTAGTAATCACTACAAGGGTCAATTTCATCCTGAAAAGGGTTAAAACAAAAAAGGAATTTCCATCATATTTAATCTCCCAAAAAAAAGTACCTACTAATGTAAGACTTGAAACAAATGGTAGTTTTGTTAGTTACTTTGGCGGGTCTAGGCTTGGAGGTGAGGTTGGAGTTGAGACAAACATGAGCATAAATGTTGTAAATGTCGATGTAACCAACGCCAATATCAGCTTCATTCGACGCGTCTGTGCAAGCTTGAGATTGCGAAGATGAGGATGAAGATGGTGAGAAATCGCACGAGTTGACGATGGTGTTCCTTACTTCGTCGGAAATTAGAGCATGAGTCCAGAAGTAATCGTACATTCCCTTCTCATCTGTCTCATCATTAATCACAGCATTCCCAATCTGCAATGTTGTCCACACAACATACCAAGTTATAGGATTATAATCTAAGACAAATAAAATTAAATCCACATATTTCTACTATTCAATATTCAAATAAAAGCAAAACTTTGGCTCAAGATGATGTATGGGCATCCATGTATATGCATTTCTAGGAGAAAGATAACATAATCTAAACATTAAGGTTTTGTTTGTTAGTAAAATGGATGCATTTCTATGAGCAAGATAACATATAAAAGTAGCTAGCTAGGAACACACTTCCAAAACTACATATGCTTGTTACATATAAAAGCAAACCATTTTTTGTCAATAGCCTCGTTAAAACTCGACCCTTTTGACCAAAGTTAAGTGACTAGAACTAGTAGGGATTGTTGGAAGTTGCATTTATGCTAGGCTTTTTCTAGTGTAGGCCTATTTTTTGCTACTTGCCGGCCTAATGATGTAACATGGGTCAAATGTATGCATCATTATATTATGTGCTAAATATTCCATATAGTTATATAGTATAAAGTATGAAAATGATCTTACAATGACGCCCTTGAGGTTGATCTTATGACTCTTGGGAGAGTTCTTGTTATGATGAAGGATGTTGTGAGCAAGTTGAGGCACATAATGTCCGGCATAACTCTCGCCGGAGAGGAACAAGTCTCGCTTCTTGTACTCCGGAAACCTCTCGAGCCAGTTCAAGACGAAGCTTAGGTTGTCGTCGGCGGTGAACTTGTCGCCACTCTTGGCGTAGTCGGAGGTTTTGTTGGAGTAGGAGAAGCCGACTCCGGCCGGAGACTCCACAAATAGAACATTTGCAACTAAGCACATAAAAGTTGCACACCACCTAGGTTAAAGTTTTATTTTGTTGTGTAAGAAAATTGAAATTGAAAATTTATGATCGAGGATTTGTGTACTTTTGTTCCATGCGAAATTGTTACGAGACAATGTCTTGCCGTCGCTATGGACCCTAAACGGTCCGAGCTCCGCCATTGCACCATAGGCTAGAGATGAGCAACCGGGACCTAGTTAAACATTAAAACATTTAGAAAAATAAATAGTTAATTCTACCGAGAAAAAATAGTTGATTTTAAATGACATACCTATATTAGCTTGAAAGTTTAATTTAATTAACTTGGACCACACATGAAAATAGACCCACTAATCGTGATTCGAGCTCCATCCGTAATATGTGGTGGACACTTAACTAGGAAAAAAAAGCCTAAGTGGCTCATTAATTAATCTCAATAATTTTGATCAAGAAGCAACAAAAGCTACTATATATGTTGCTTATTATAGTCAATTATTCATAAGCTGTTCAACCTAGTCACATAAGAGTTCGGGATCAATGAATAATGAACAAACCAAAAAGTACTCCTACTTTTACTTAATGAAGTGTCAAACTCATCTTAATATATTCAGTTTTATAGACTTCAGCATGTCTTATAGAGCGGAATGGAAGAAAAAAAACGCTAGCGGAATCCAGTCTTCTTAAGGATAAAAGATGCTGTATTTTGGAGGAATCCGTCCCTGTTAGTAGAAGTGCCGAACGGAGCCTTAGATCTACCACTTTTACTTAATGAAGTGTCAAACATAATCTAATTAAAAACATTCATGTTGGGTTTTTTTACGTGCTCCAATTGATATTAATACTTATGCCATATATGCATCGAGACTTGTGAATTGTACTCATATAAGCCAATAAATATACATCTAGCAAGTATCACTACGTATAGAATAATATAACTACTACTTAGAGAGTAGTTATAATACAAATGGAGTAATCAATCATCAGTTAAGAAACAAAACCTCCATTAAGCCAAATCAGAAGAGGTGCAGATTTCGGATCCCTCAGCTCGGACTCAACGAAGTAATAGTAGAAAGCCCGGCCGGCGACATCGTCGACGGTGACATAACCGCCGTACTGAGCAAAGTTGACCGGCGGTTGCCCCGGCAACGACTGAATCCTGTCTCTCTCCTTTGACCCATCATCATTCTTGGAAAGCCTTGGCGTATATTTCTGTTGAATCTTATTGACTTGGAAAAACCCATCGTCCAAAGCGACGTCGTTTTGACCCTTCTTGTTGAAGTACTTTTGCTTGTAAAGCTTGTCGAGCGCCGAAGCCTGGTTTTTCAAAACCTTGGCTTGGGCGAAACAAGACGAAACGAGGAAAATTGTAAGAAGAGCCAAACACGGCCTTAAGGACTCCATTTTCTCTCAAGTTTGGAGAGAAAAATAGGAGATTTATTAGGGTTGAATGAGGAATGGAAATGTGTGCTAGGGGAGTTTATATAGATTGTGTTCGTATTCGTAGATGGATAGATTTTTTATGATTGGAGTTCTTTTTTGTTAATTATTTTTTGAGACGATGTATAGCAGTATAAGTACGGTGTAATTTAATGTGTAAGTTTATAAAGAAGAGTAAAAGTAGGGATTTTGTTTTTGGAGTGATGAGTTATGATATTGAGATGGAGGTGATTATAATAAGTTGGGATCTTAACAAGTTGGCAAATGGCCAATCATGAAGTTTAGATCACATGGGTAATTAAATCCAAGGCGTGATTTGATCATGATTCAAGACTTTCTGGTTATTATTTTATGGAGTATTTATATTGAAATTTTCAGTTTTACAATCTTAACTTATTTGACGTCGTTGAGATTCGTATAGTAAAACGTAAGTTTCTTACGATACAACACTAACAACAGTAAACTTATGCAAGTCGTCGTTGATGCATGTAGTTAATTTTGATCCACAGTCCGTATCTATATATGTTTACGTTAAATTAAAAACACAAAAACCTTGCATTTTGGTGTGATTTACTAACTATTTACAGCGGTGAAAACCTAGATTATATCACTTTCGAAGAAAAATACGAGTAATAGTATGAAAGATACAAAGAGCGATGGGACGCATTGACAAATCGCACATACGTAACGCACGTATATACGTAACCTTGTTTATGGATGAGGTTCGTAGATTTAAGGAACATGATCGACCATAATCATTAATCGCTACGTACTCCAATGTTTTTCATTATAAACTATATACACCATTTTTTGCTGATTTTCGTAAAACTGCACACGTATATTGAGCTTATAAATCGAGCTTTGATGAGTGCATAACTTTACATACGTGCTGGAATTGTGTTTGGAGATAAGAATAAAATAACTTCTGTTCTAGTTGTTGGTAGTAAATTTACCGTATTAGTATATAGTTTGGTTTAAATTTACTGTTGTTCGTACATTATATGAGTCTTCAACTAAGTTACCTTATAAATTGAGCTTAATTTGATAAGTACATAATATATACATGCTCTAAGGTTTTCAAGATAATGAATAGTATAAGCCTAATCTAAAATCTTTTGCGGGATTTGCGTATGATCCCTAATTAATGCGTTACACAAACACGTCTTCAGAGTCTCAAAATCACATGCAAACATGGTGGAAGTTAGGAAGGAATGACTGTAATTATATACAGGAGTACTATATTATAAACCCATTAATTAATGATATTCGTTCTTGATTAAAAAAATACTGTTAAGACTTTGAATATGGAGGGCTTTAATGGACACAAAAGTGACAACATTAGTGCTGTTTGCTGGCATTCTTAGACCTATTGCCTGAAACCACGCCCATGAACGTGATTGCGTGAAGCATCCATCTAGATCATCATATTTGATGTGAATGATTGCAAGGGACGAAATTGCATCACAAATATGAAAACAAAAGGAAGGCCCACGTATATTCTTGTAAAACACCAGGACAAAATGAGATTCCAATCATTCTAATCAAGTAACAATTCTTCTTGTCACAATTTAGAATACTCTTACATTAACCAAGAATGAAATAAACTTGATATCAATAGCACTTCGTAACCGAATAGCGTGCAAATAGTGTTCTAAATCACACCAAAAAATAAATAATGGTACAAACACCATTGGTATTAATCAATGTAGAATTTTACATTGTACAAGCCTGTTGATCGGGCCTATAACTGCATTACTCAGCTTCACTCGTCTGAGTCCCGTCCTTCAATCATTCAATGTAGGTGTTTAGATCCGGAACGGATCTTATGAGTTGTTCAGCTTTTGGCAGACATAAATGAAGTGGCAATCCGGGTCTTGTAGGACAAAGTCCCGTGGCAGCATACCTTCCTCTGTCAAAGGAACAAGTTCAGGGCTTGATTTCTCTGTTGAGGTTGAGCCTTGTTGTCTCTGGAATCCCGGTCTAGCTGCAGTTGACGAGAGGTTATGAGATTACAATCCATTTCGGTGTATACATACATTTTAAATACACGAAACATCACAAGAGGTTTTCTACATATACAATTTGACAGATTTGATTTAGCCTTTACAGTCATTTACATGATGAAACATGATGCAAGAGATTGGACATCAATTAGTATTTGACAAATCTGTTTCACAGAAGGATCAAACATTTCAGTTACTGTCTTTGCGGAAGCTACGCTATTAATAGAATAAGCTACACCAAAAATATTTGCAGCATAAAGAAGAAGTCCTACTCCAGAATAGAACACTACCCTAAAACTAATGTATGATTATGAAAAATGTTCTCGCTTAAAAATATGCAGAAATTGACAAAATATAATGAAGGATGTCAATGCTATGTACATTGTGCAGAAATAAGTTCATGACACTTACGTATGACGTAGAGTAAAATTTGCCAGCTGCTAAACGATCTCTTCAAACAAGGCATCCTCACCGTAGGCTCACCGTACGTAATCTGTTAGATAAAGGCACAACTATGATCAGCTATACTTCTTCAAGGTGAAATTGTACAAAGAACAGCTCATGGATGCAAAAATTTACCATGATATAGGACCCTCCAGGTTTCAGAAGCCTGCTAGGACGATCAACTAGTTTAGAGCACAAAATTCACAACAGGAGTTCAAAGTGTGGAGGGCTATATAAGAAGTTGATCAAGATCAAGATCAAAAGATTACAAAAGTTTGAAACCTGTTTACTTCGCCTAGCATCTGACTGGAGCTTGTTAGAGCATCCGTACCACACTGACATCGATACCACAACAAAGATCAGATGCACAATCAACCAAATTTAGGCATGTCATAGGTCGAATTCAAGAGAAAACACCATACCATCAATGCGTCGAGAGTTCCTGTGGTCCAGAGCAGATAGATAGACAAATATGTCAGCGATCAGTCTCCCAATTCGATCATACAGTCTTAAATCTTTAAACAGTACGAGCGCAACGAAAATACCTTTGTCAACCACACTATCGAATGAACCATCGGTCAAAACGTTCATATCCCTGACATCCATTTGCAAGTCTATTCATTCACCTGTGTCAAGGAGCGTCATAAGAGAAGAAAACAACATAGTATTTACGAATTTGGATCCAGGATACATTTCAGCTGAGGAACATTCTCATGCTTTTTTTTCATAATGTCAATTGCCACGGAAGAAATGTCAATGTTAAGAATCTCTTCATATCCATCCTTTACCATGTCCTCCGAAATGACTGTCCCACAGAAGAAACAATATACAACCAAATTAATCAACACATTGAAACTGCCATTACAGGCAAATCACAGTGCTCATTCAGATCAGATCAATGGATCGCATGACAGAATCGAACGAGACAAATCAATAGTCAACACAGCAATAACAAAACCCTAGAATTGAAACTCGAATAGCGAAACCCTAGAAATGGGGGGAAAGTACCAGCGTTGCCACAGCCAACCATGAGAACGCGGGAAGAGGTAGGAATGAAATTGCGGAGCAAGGGTTGGAGAGCAGAGTACTGTTGGTACCAATCGAAGGAGCCGGCCTCTTGGACATAGCGAGTGTCCCAATATTGGGCGTCGCCATAGTTGAATGTGTTGCAGCTGGATTCGTCTCTCAACATGTCTCAAAATTCCTCTCTATCAGCAGCGAGCGAATATGGGAGGGCGGACGGACGGCTGGAATTCCGTTTGTCTCAAAACTTGAGAAGGGTGGTAGGTGACGTTTGGTGACACTTTAGAGGTCAACGTGTTTGAAGGGGTGTTTAGTACTCCCTCGCTCTGTAAATGTTTGTCCCTTTCTTTTTTTGGCATCCCATTGTTGTTCACCTTTTTTTATAATATTCAATCTTCTATACTGGCATTATTCATTATCCAATTTTTTACTAACTTTATCACTTTTTCTGTGTTAAAATATAAAGTTATCCCTATTCAACATTATTATCAACTTTATCACTTTTTTTCATCAACATTTTACATATTCTAAATTTTTTACCCAATAAACACAAAAACCGTCATTTTAAACAAACAAATAGGAATGAAGGGAGTATATTTTTAACCTTTAATCTAAGAAGACTACTTTGCATCAATAACGAAAACAAAAGTAAATCTTAAAATACCAAAAGTAATGATAGTTGAATTTCAGAATACTGGAACGCTGTGGCTGGCATTGTTGATACTAGTTAACAACTTTTTTCTTATAAGGTCATGATACATTAGAAGTGTTCAACCAGTAAGCTGTTACATCAAGTACTTTAACAACTTAATTTTGAAACACTGTTTTGCCTAGTTTTCCAACTTGTCTAGGCGGGGTCTTGATATTGGACCGCCTAGACAATCGTATAAGTCGTCTAGCTAGGCACTCCCTCTCCCTCTAGAAATCAGAACAAGATTTTACAGCCATACCGGGTTCAATATGGACCCGTGGCCAGTCGAATAACGTCCGATAATGGGCCCAAGATAGAGTTGGGCCTGTAGTCCAAACACCAAACGCACCAAACCGACGTCTACCATCCTCAACAGTCAACACACGTAAGTCCGCCACGCAACCAAGCATGCATGCAGAACCCGCCCTCGTGGCATCCCATAAATAACCATCTTCCGCCTCACTCAAATTGACAAACAACGCCCCTCTTCCTCAAGGAAACCCCATCATCGACCCATAATGGAGACTCGCAACCCCGCCAACGAAGCTCCGGCCGGCGAAACCGATACGAAAGGGGCCGACGACGGGACGGCGGCGCCACCGCCTTTGATGGCGTTGAACCACGTCACGAGGCTGTGCCGGTCGTTGAAGGAGTCCTTGGAGTTCTACGAGAAGGTGCTCGGCTTCGTCCTCATCGAGCGGCCGCATGCGTTCGATTTCGACGGCGCCTGGCTCTTCAATTACGGCGTCGGGATTCACTTGGTGCAGGCTGAGGATAAGTCTACCATTCGGAGGCTGCCGAGCGATCCCAACTACTTGGACCCCGTGGACAACCACATCTCCTTTCAGGTATAAAGGATTCCATTAGTCTGAGGATTTGTCATATAAATTAAGAGAGCATGAAATTTGTCGAATTCTAGATGTTTGGTAATTGGATGGGATGATTGTTATTTTATATTTGATTCATACTAATTTCCTGGGTTTAAGAAACGACAAGAATTTATGTTAGTATTCAACTTTTAGTTCAAAAACTTAGTCTGAGTTGAGTTTCAACTTCACCTATATACGATGCATTACTTATGAATTACTAGTATTTATTTACCGATCAAACAGGCACCATACTTGGGAAAAACTATCGTTCGGTCAACACCGATCGACATTTTTAGGTTTTGTCAGTCCGATTAGTTTTGTTTCGTTTTTTCATACACACAACTGGCGTTAGAAGTACTATCTAGTATCTACACACATAGTGGGCTACCTTGCAGTTTTTAAACAAAGTCTTGGCACACATATACTTTACTAATTCATTTGTCAATTAAAACGTGTGATAATTGTATGAAGTGCGAGAACACGGAGGACATGGAGAGGAGGTTGAAGGAGCACGGGGTGAAGTACATGAAGAGAACGGTTGAAGACGAGGAGAACAAGGCAACAATCGATCAATTATTCTTTAACGACCCCGATGGCTTCATGATCGAGATTTGCAACTGCGAGAACGTCCCCCTCGTGCCTGCAGGATCCCTTGATCAAATTAGGCTCCCTGCAGATCGCCATAACCCACCCCTCGAGCTCCGCCGTAACGATGATCCTCCTCTCAAACATCAACAAGAGGACCACGTGGAACCGGATTGTCGACATTGCAATCGTACTCATGTTGCCAACGAGATGAATTAGTACGTTGGCCTACCAGATGAATTAGTATACTCATGTTGCCAACGAGATGAATTAGTACGTACGTTGGCCTACCAGATGAATTAGTACGTTGGCCTAATAGGATACGTTGCATCTCAATTAACTTTATGTTTGTCTTAACTGGCGATGTTGGAGGTCCCGATTAATGTTATGTTTGTCTTAACTAGCAATGTTGGAGGTGTAGGGTGTACGTAAAAGTGTTAGAAGCATACTGCTAGAATATTGTTATTCTGCCACGCTTAAAAAATCACGTGAAGTGCCGTGGAGGATATTTTCCCACGGGTTGAAACGTGTAGGCTTCACCTCCACACTTTGAACCGTGGAATTGCATCAATTAAAAAATATTTAAGTAAAAGTAAAATGTTCTCCACGGGAGAAGCCGTATGCATGGGCCACTTTTTTTTTTGTCAGGTATTGATGGCCCACTTTTGTACACTTTAGGAGTAATTTAGAGTAGAAAAAAAAAATCAAAGAAGACTTACCCATTTAATATGAATAAAGTAGTATATGTCCGTGTCCCTTGTTTTACTCATTTACACAGCAAGTGGAAGGAATCTCAGGGTTAAGTCATATCACAGTAGTGCTTTAATTATTTTATCCTTGAAAATGTATACCCACTCGATCATAAGCTCATCCTGTATATATACGTGTTAGGAGGAAGCTTGTATTTCTGGTTAGTTTCTTTCCACCATTTCAATCTTCTCTTCATCTCTTGAATTTCAAAGGTAGGCATGCAATTTAAGTATACTCCGTATTATTTTATAATTATTATTAGTTAATTCTACTCATCTTTATAATTGTTATAATTGCTATTAATTAACAATTTTTTTGGTCTCATGTCATTAATTAATTCTATTGATCTCTCGTAGACATGGTATGAAGAAGCTCACAATTGATGTAGTTAGTTTCTTTCCTATTTGAATCTTCTCCTAAAGTCTATTCTAAAGGTACGTATGAAATATAAGTGATATTATTTTATAATTGTTGTTAAGTAATTCTACTTGTCTTTCACTCCAAAGATAAATTATTTAGTACTATTTTATACGTGTTACTAATTAATTACTGTATTTTAATTTTCTCCAAGTCAAACTAATTACCTTCAAATTACATTCAAATTTGGTAGTGATTATATATGACAATCTTTTCTTTTCTTGAACAATCAACTAAATCCTTTCAAGCTAACTTTTGTTAATTACTATAAGTTTTTTTTTCTAATGTACATGTGTTTAGGTTTCTCTTATTATGGATTAGTTAATTAAAAAAACATTTATTACAATAAAACTTCTTTCAAAGAAAGATAGACTCTCAAGATTAAATAATTGGTGTAGTCTCTTCTCTTGTGTAGTTTATTTTTAATAGTACTCTTAAAGAGAAACAAAAATAGACGATACAGTTTTAGAAATATTAGCATTTGTTTGTAATTAATATGATAGCCAATTTTTTATATATTAATTTTTACATTTAGGCATTTCATAAGCATGTAATATACTATCATAAATATATATTTGAACATCTTACTATATCATTTTAAGATTTTTTATCAGTTTGCAGAACGTCAAATTCAATCTCAATGGATCGGAGTTGGATGTATTATAACAACCTCGATATAAATGGTGGTTGGAGTGATGAATTTTACGCTGGGGTCAATACATTTATAAATTTTGCATTATCAAATGCAACTGGAAGTGAGATTCGGTGTCCATGCTCTGTTTGTGCTAATCAGTGGTACCTAGATCCAGAAACTGTCAGGAGGCATTTATATCGAAAAGGGTTCACACAAGGTTATATTAATTGGATTTGTCATGGAGAGTCTTGCTTTGAACCCTCCCCGAGCTCTATTCCAACCACCTCTTACGGCATCAATCATTTTCCAATGAGACAAGAATATAGCAATCTAAATCCCCAACAAAGGATGGTTTTTGATGCAGCTGGTCCGAATTTTATTCCATTTTGGGCCGAAAATAGCAATCCTACTCCTAATTAATTTACCAATGATATTTCCTCGTCGAGTAATCCTTATATCAACCCCAATACAACTGGCATCCATGAAGAAACGACAAATGTTAGTTGGGATGAGCAGATAGCCTTATCAGAGAAATTCTATGATGTTCTAAAAGCTGCAGATTCGCCTTTATATGCTGGTTGTGAAGAGGAAACACAGTTGTCTTCTATTTCAGGGTTACTTGCAATCAAATCTGAGTTCAACATGTCTGAAAACAATTACAACAAGATTTGTGAGTGGGTAGGAAATATGTTGCCTCAGGATCATACATTCCCTAGTGATTACTATCAGACAAATAAGATCGTAAAGGGATTAGGATTGCCATTAGAAAAGATTGATATGTGTCCAAAAGGATGCATGCTATACTGGAAGGATGATGATGAGTTACAATCTTGCAAAATTTGCAAGATTGAGAGGTATAAGTGCAAAACAGAGAATACAAATGTCCCCTTCAAGCAATTGCATTATTTGCCTTTAATACCTAGATTGCAAAGATTATATGCATCAACAGCTACGGCAGGTAGTATGAGGTGGCATAATGAACATGTGCCTAATGAAGAGGGAATGATGTCTCACCCTTCTCATAGTGAAGCTTGGAAACATTTAGATAGAACATATCCTGACTTTGCATCTGAAAGTCGTAATGTTCGTCTAGCCTTATCTTCAGATGGTTTTGCTCCCTTTGGTAAATCTGGAAGAAATTATTCGTGTTGGCCAGTAATTGTGACTCCGTACAATCTTCCGCCATCAATGTGCCTAAAGACTCCTTATATGTTTTTGTCTATGATCATTCCAGGTCCACGCAATCCAAAAAAGTTAATAGACATTTGTCTTCAACCACTAATCGAAGAACTGAAGTTGTTGTGGACGCAAGGTGTGCCAACTTTTGATATATCCAAAGGTGAGTACTTTCTCATGCGAGCTGTTTTGCTATGGACAATTAATGATTTTCCTGCTTATGGAATGTTATCTGGTTGGAGTACTGCTGGATTGATGGCTTGCCCGTATTGTATGGAAGACATTGAAACCTTTTGGTTAAAACATAGTAGAAAGCCGTCATGGTTTGATGTTCACAGAAGATTCACAAATTTCGATCATGCATTTAGAAGAGATAAGAAGTCCTTTTGCAGATTACATCGTGAGATGAAAGATCCTCCTCGGCGTTTGACAGCAGATGAGATTTGGGACAGAGTAAAAGATTTTCCAACCGTGATAGAGGACCCTCATTCTGAAATTGAAGGGTATATGGAACTTCATAAGTGGACAAAACAGAGCATATTTTGGCAACTGCCATATTGGAAGACGAATTTACTTCATCATAACCTTGATGTTATGCACATTGAAAAAAACGTTTTCGATAATGTTTTCAATACAGTAATGGATATCAAGGGGAAGTCCAAAGACACGTTAAATGCTCATAAAGACATCAAGTTATATTGTGATCGTCTAGAACTTGCTGTTGATGAAGATTATTCTGGTCCAAAACCCAAAGCAATTTATACGGTCACAAGAGAGCAAAGAAAGCAAATTTGTGAGTGGATCACAACTTTGAAATTTCCAGATGGATATGTTTCTAACATTGGGCGATGTGTTCAAATGGATGACTACAGGCTTATTGGGATGAAGAGTCATGATTGTCATATATTTATGCAAAGATTGATTCCAATTGCTTTCAAAGAAATTTTGCCAGAATCAATTTGGGGACCTCTTACGGAATTGAGTCAGTTTTTTCAATCCTTATGCTCACCGACATTGTCAGTTACACAGATGGAAGAATTAGAAATGGAAATCCCTTTGATTTTATGCAAGCTAGAGAGAATTTTCCCCCCTTCATTCTTTGATTCCATGGAACATTTATTGGTTCACTTGCCATTCGAGGCAAAAGTTGCAGGACCAGTTCAATATCGTTGGATGTATCCATTTGAGAGGTGATAATTTTTTTCATTGTGTTTTATGTATATGTAATACAATCTTAAATTTTATTAAAAGGCTTACATGATATCTGTCAATTTTTCAGGTTCATGCATAACTTGAAGGAAAAACTGAGCAATCCAAAACATATTGAAGCATCAATTTGTTCAAGATATATCAACGAGGAAATAGCAACATTTGGAACACATTATTTTGAATCTAAAGATCCATCTCGAAGAAAGAAACCTAAAAAAAATGGTGATGGAATATCCAAAACAATTGACTCAGCTCGCTCAATTTTTTGTTATCCTGGTCGAGGGCTTGGCAAATCAAGAACACGGTGGTTGGATTCACATGATGAATTGCATGCAATTGAGGCATATATTTTGAGAAATTGTGATGAAGTTGAAGATTATGTCAAGTGAGTACTTTAGTTGCTAATATAAATTGAGCAACTTTGGAGTACTACAAAATTTTAATTATTTAATGGTTGTTAAATATAACTTTGCAGAGAATTCTTTAATCAATTTGGTGGTGCTGATGATAGTTGCTTTGATGCTAATTTCACTCATTGGTTCAAATCGTATGTAAGTAATTTATTTAATTTTTATTTAATTCGCGTGGTTTTTAATAATAACTAAGTCAATATATATTTGAACAGGTTAGAGATCCTGGTAACAATGTCAATGATGAAATCATGCAAAGTTTAGCATGGGGTCCAAAGAAGGAGGTACTAGCAAAATTACCGTTTATATATTTGAATTAATACGTTATTTGGTGGATTATTTAATGAAATTTATATAGGTTTTAACATGGCCGGCATACTATATAAATGGATATACCTTTCACACTTTGAAAAGAGGAGAAGGCAAAGCCACTATGAATAGTGGTGTTTGGGTTACAGGGTCAAATTATAGTGACAATGAATCTGATTATTATGGCCTTTTGGAAGAGATAATACAAGTGGAGTATCCTTGCTCTCCTCCAAGACAAATTGTCCTCTTCAAATGTCGTTGGTTTAACCCGATTGACGGCATGCGTATACACCCTAAATATGACTTTGCAGAGGTTAATCATAAGCGCATGTATAGAGGGAAAGACCTATTTATTTTTGCACAACAGGCTATCCAAGTTTATTATGCACCATATCCCGGTGCAAGGCGAGACCATGCTAATTGGTGGGCAGCATGTAAGATAAAAGCTCGAAGCACAATTGAACAAAGATGGACAAGCATTGAAGAAGCTTATCAACCAGAGAGAACAGTTATGGCGCCAACAATCGGTGATATACTTCCAGAAAATTTACTAGATCCAAGTGGAGGCCTTGTTTATGTTGATGATGAGTCTGCTAGTAATGATGCATCTGAAAATACAGAAGATGAAAATGATTCGGAAGGCTTGTACGAGGATGAAAGTGACGATCAAGACTAATTCATTGTCTTCGTGTGATGATCAAGACTAATTTACGATCTTCATGTATTATTTTAATTGGAATGTGTTTTATTAGTTTTTTTCATGAGCAATTGATAATGACAGTCCTAATATCCCGTCATGCTTTTGTCGAATACTAGGTAGAGTTGTCAAAACTCAACCTTACTATCTAATGAAATTAATCCAATTCATTTTGGATAATATTACCCTAAATTTTTCTGCAGAAGAATGTATAAAGGTAGAGTTGTCAAAACTCAACCTATCCGGTAAAGTTGAACCGATCGACAATTTTAAAGTTCAAACCCGACTCAAAAATGAACGGGCAAAGAAAAAAATCGAACCCGAAAGTTGAAACTCGAATCCAACCCGCACCCATTGTGTTGGCCTGATTGGTTATATATGTAGAATATATAACATTTATTTTTGATATTATTATTATATTTTATTAAAAAACTATAAAACTAATATTTTATTAAGCATAAGATCATAAAAAAAGATGATATTTTATATGTTTTTTTATATAAATATATATAGAAAGATAGATAAATAATTGGACAGTAATTGTTATTGGTTGTTAGTATATTTTAAATATATTAAATTTTATAAGATTCAATTTAATTTTGGATCAGATTCAAAATATAATAATTTATCACGTTTCATTTTGTTCAAAATTCAAAATTTAAAACTAGGTAGTTAGAGTGTACATGTAATTAATTAAATAGTTTAAGACTAGCTAGTTAGAACTGTACACTTAATTCACATAATTAATTACATAGGATCAGATAAGATTTTAGTCCACTTGTAGTTTTGGTCAATTTAAAATTATACTCTCACCGCTTCCTTTGTTAAAAGTTCAAAATGTTCAATTGAGAGCTAAAAAAATGATCAATTGAAATTGAATGAAATTTGGGTGGGAACCCAAATTTCATTAAGCGGGCTTTTCCAACCCAAAAGAAAATTAAGCGGGCCTTTTTGGTCAATTTGTGGAGTCTCTTGTACGTACCACAAAACAAAAAGTTAAGCCAAGTGTCGTTGCACCGTTTCCTCTCTTCTATTCTCTGCAGAAACCCTTTTCATCAAAAACCCTTCAAATCCAGAAAACCCTTCAAATCCTCCTCGATCGAATTTCGATCGGTGATGACGAGTTTACCTCGGAGAACCATCTTTCGTTCTAGCTCTCATGGCACGCAAAATTTAAGCCAAGGGTCGCCTAGCGGGGGTCATACCAGATCGTCGTCTTTTGGAGACACCAGCCACTCTTTTCAACCACAACCCCAAGCCTCCCATATTTGAGATGAAGACTCCCCGTCGAGTGGCATTAGGCCGATTTCCGCCTCTCCTCCTGCTGAGGGTGGTGTTTCCCAAACCGATTTTAGCCCTAATGACCTAGCGGGGGTTGAACCGAGTAGTGACTCTTCGGAGGATGAGGAGATTGACCGTGCATGTCTTCCCATTGTTGGTGGAGATACTAGTGATAGTTCAGATGCTGAAATGGTTGATTGTCGGGACCGAAAAAGACTTCGTCCAAGGGGTAAAACGTAACTATTTCCCGAATCTTGGGTTTCCTGTTTTCCTTCAATTTGTGGATTGATTTCGGCAACTTGGTTGAATATCAGTATATACCATATATGCTAAAAGGCTGAATACTAACCAAAATTTCATGATTTGAAGATAATAAGTGCTAGGTTCATCCTGGTGTTTCAGGGGTAATAGCAATTAGCAACTCCTGATGATCACATGCCTGTTATTGGTGAGACTTTGGTTGTTTACATCCCTGATTTATGTCTCTCAATATCAAGTGATTGATCCATGTCTATAAAAACATAAATCATTGAGTTTAACTATCTTTCATCACAAAATGCAAGCTAAGATCGAGTTTGGCAACTTGTTGCGTGTCATACCAGTGTCTCTTAGGAAATTGCAGTAAATGCTTGTCAGATTGTTTATCTGGCTCTATGATTATGTATGCTTATTTGTTCTGTTTTGAGTTGTAGGATGGAGAATGACTTATCTTAAAGGCTGAATACTAACCAAAATTTCTCTCTATGGCTGAGATTTTTGTAAGATATATATATGGATCATAATTTATGGATGGAGTTGATTTTTGTAAGATCTATGAATGAGGTTGGACTTACATAATCATATCTTTTTACATGGGTAGCATAAAGTAGTTTTTGATTTTTACAGGTTCATGCCTCTAGTCTACTGTCTTTTCAACAAGACTTTGTAACTCATAGCATTAAAAAGATAAAGACATTTTAATCCTTGACTAATTTCGCAGCTATGGGGCCTAATAAGTTTTCATCACAAAAACACAGCAATAATTATGCAAGTACAACTAGATAAGCTTAGTAATTATGGTGATTTAGAACTTTATGAAGATTGATCTCTTTCTCATTGCATGTGATGCACTCCTTCTGTCTGAATGTTGGAATATAAATCCTTACCCTGAATGCTTGAGGGTAAGATTGATGAGTCATTTTTTTGATAATTTTTTAATTAATCTTTCGAAATTAGAGTACAATAACATGATTATGCCTGTCATCATGTGTATGCTTTCCTATGGCATCCTTACATATTATGCATTTGAAGTTTGTAGTGTATTAAAGTTTCCATCTTTTTATTAATTGTATAACTTCAGTTTCATATATCATGTTTAGGTTTAAGGATTCAAAGGAAGTAATGCAAGTTGCAACTACAATAATCCATTCTCACTATGAGGGACAATGGATTTCTTGGACTATGGTTCCTGAAGATGTCCGGTGTTTTTGGTGGAAACAATTTGAGGTACCAAGTGTCCTTACTTATATGTTTATAAGTTTATAGCTATACACATAAAATAGGAAAAAAATATATATATACTGTGTCGGCTAAATAAAATAGAGACATGATCAAAGTTAGTGCTTTACACCATAGCTGACACTTTGATCACCAGGGTAGTGCTAAATAAAATAAGAAAAAAAATATATATAGCTAAGACTTTGATCACCAGGATAGTGTTGTCTGTTTCACATTGTCTCTTATTTGTATATGTTAATCATGTCTCTTATTTTATTTGCTTTAATACTCTATCTATTTCCTACAATTGTTCCTCTCTATGAATCATCCTATATATATACTGTTTTTTTAGCCCCAAAGCACAATTACTCCATTACTTAGATAAGTGGTTCAACAAAACTCATTGAAAAGAAGCAGAAAAAGACAAAAAGCAGGGAAACAAAACAAAAAAAAAATCAACTACATCAGAAGCAAGGAAATGGGGCTGTCATATATATATATATATGTTGTTGGTGCCTCTCTGTGAATTGATCTTTACAATAAATCCTATCTATGCTGCTAGTTCCTTTGTTCTATATATATATTTATGATCTTGATCATGATATTATAGGTTCTTAATCTTTCCATTTATTCCTAAAGTTTTCATTTTTTTTAGAAAGTTTATTTCTGGAAGGATCGTCATGCTCAAAAAGTGAGGAAAAATTGGCAAAGAAAATGTAGTCAGCATCTACGATCTTCATTCAAAGATGGAAGACGTCTCAAAACGAGACCAAAATTTGTTAACATACGTGAGTGGGATGCTATGTTAGAGATATGGAAAACCGACGATGCTTACAAAAAGCTTTCTGCAACAAATATAAAAAACTTAGCATCGGAAGGTCGTTTTGGTAAAGGAAGTTATACGGCTGGCTCTAAATCTTCAGTTCAAGTTGCATCTGAGTTTGTAAGTCTGTTTTTTTAAATCTGATAATAACATGTTATATATGGTATAGTTTACTTATGTTTTTAAACTACTATTTTGTAGAAAAAACGTCATCATAGAAAGATGACTCAAGAGGAGCTCATGAAAGCTACTTTTCGGAAAAAGAAAACCAAGGAATGGACTGGCCCTGGACCTAAGAACATCATTGTATGAAATTAGCCTAATAATTTCTATCATATTGTCAATATAAATGTGAGTTCATACTTATTTATTATTTTTTTCTTTTACAGAGAAGATATCAAACATTTTATACTGAGTACTCTAAGTTACATCCAGAAGGAGTGTCGGAAGAAGAAAAAAATATGCTATGGTGTAAGGCTGCTGGTGGTGATTACAAAGGAAGGTTATCCTATCAAGGTTCTTTGCACTACTCCGGGAAAGATTTTAGAAACTCAGCAGCTCTTGTGCCTTCTCCATCACCTGGTGAGCAAAATACAGCCCCTAGCCTGGTGATACAAGAGCAAAATGCTCACATTGCTTCTTTAACAACAGAAGTGTTGCAAGAGAAGCAACGACATGATTCTGAAACAGCACAATTGCACCAAGCATATGCTGCTCAGATTCAAAGGTTGGTGGATATGCAAAGAACTAACCATCAACAACATCAATCTCCCTTAACTCCTCAGTATTTGCCGATGCAAGCTCCGCATGGACATCAATACATGCAACAACAATCTTTCCTTGGACATCAATATGTGCAACAACAAGCTCCATTGATCAACCCAACATATACATCATTACTCCTAGGCTCTACGACAAATGGTTTTGCATCTCCTCTCTTTGGTGGTCTAGCTCCAGATGGACCTATGGTTTCAACTTCAAATCTGTTTTCTCCTCACACTATTCAAGCTGGAATTAGACAGTATGTTTCTCAATCTCTTTCCTTTAATCCTTCTATGAATCTTACTCTTACTGCTACTAATATTGGTGAAATCTTCTCTTTATTTGATCATTCAATTCTGCCTCCCCAAAGACCTCACATTGGTGTTGAAGGATCGACTAATGCTAGTGGTGATGTGGCTGCCACTAGCTATGATCAGCAGCATATCCATCTTGGTTAATCTATCAAAGAGATATATTTGGCTGATGATGTGGATTTTTGGTGGGGTGCAAAGAAATAACAACTGATCTGATTTTGCTAGATAGATATCTGTTTTCTTAGTGCTATCAAGTATCAACTCTCTTGTAGCTTTTGTTGGATAGTTAACCTTCTAGTACCTATTAGGGCTAACACCTTTTTGTAGCATTTTTGTTGAATGGGCAAACCTCTAGTATATACTTTGGTTGTCCTGTAATTTTGTATGCCATAACAGTAGCATGAATGTTGTTACTTTTATGATGAATGACTTTTGTTTGAATGGGTAAATATTTATGTATGTTTGATATTAGTTTTGAAGCTTTTGACTAGCTTTCTTGTTACTGTAATTTGAGTAGAGCAATTGCTTGATATGATACAGGGTATTAAAATCAAAAGAAAAAAAATCAATTCAGAATATATATATATATACATTCTAGCCATAAAGCAGATTATATAATATAATATTAAACCCATTTCCACGGCACAATACGTAGGTAATGGTTTGATTGTGTTCAGATATATGAAACGGGTGAAGCCGTGGCAACATTCACGGTTTGCAAGTGTGGCAAACTCCACGGCAGCCTGCACGGCCTTCTTTATGGAGAAAATTTTCCCACGCCATGATTTTCCACGGGAAGGTTTGCACGGAAACAACTGTGAAAAAAGTGGATTCCCGTGAAAAATAAACACGTTGGTGCACGGGTTCTACCGCCGAAAGGCAATGCCTTTCGGCGGTAGAACCCGAATCAAAGGTCACCGGTTTGGTTAAACCTTCAGGATAGTATCTAGAGGTCACCGCGTCGGTTTGGTTAAACCTTCATGATAGTATCTAGAGGTCACCGCGCCGGTTTGGTGGCATGATTTAATTAGTTAAACCTTCAAGATAGTACCAAGTGGTCACTTTAAACTAACCTTCAAGATAGTATCAAGTGGTAACTAATTTAACTTTCCTTTAAGATAGAAACCAGACGTCACCGATTTGATTAAGCCTTCAAGATAGTATCTTAGGGGTTAGCAGGTTACCCGCTTGATATCTAGAGATTACCACTTTGACTCTCTTTAACCGTGTCATTCAAAAAAATATTAAATAGTATCCTTAACAAAAAGTGTTAAAAACATTGTTCAAAAAATATTAAATAATGTCCTTAACAAAAAGTGTTAAAAACAGGTTGGTAGGTTTTTTTAGTATCCTTAACAAAAAGTGTTAAAAACATTGTTCAAAAAAATATTAAATAGTGTCCTTAACAAAAAGTGTTAAAAACAGGTTGGTAGGTTTTTTTTTTTTCTAGCTTTCAATTACTTGTTCAGTGATATAAAACTCCCAAATTTCTATGTATCACTTCATCTATAGATTTTCTTATAAGAAATCAAAGGCTAATATCAATCTTTTTTTTTTTTAATCAAAGGCTAATATCTATCTTGTTAGATAAACTTAATAAAAAAGGAAATAATGTTAATGTAACATGTGGTTGTTGTATATTTAACATAACGTTCGCGTACAATTTATTCAAGTTTTACTTGGATTTTGTAATGTAATAAAAAAATAGTATGAGTTTTAATATGTATTACTTGGATTTTGTAACGTAATAGAAGTATGATTTTTAATAAAATACATATCAAGGTTAAAGTGAATAAGGTGAAAATTTGGTATGCGTTTTGGATTTTGTTATGTAATGAAAATATAGTATGACATCTAATAAAATACTTTATCAAAGTGAAAAAATGGCATGAGTTTTAATAAAATTTATATGAAAAATATTATTGCTTAAAAATAATTATAACTTTATTTTATTTGGATCTATATTTAATATCATTTTAATTATGTGTTTAGTAATTTAATTATTAATAATGTATTTCCATTTAACGTACTTATTTTATTTCATAGAAGTGTTTTTTTTTTCTAAATGGACGTTTTATGTAGTAAATTATGAAGATATATCATATCACTTAAAATATAAGTTATTATAGTTTAAAAAATATTTATTACATTATTTTGTTTGGATCTAGATTTAATATATATCATCTTAATTATGTGCATAATAATTTATTTATTTATTAATGATTTCTCCTATTTTAAACTTACTTTATTTTATAAAAAGAGTTTATTTGTTTCTTAGATGGACATTTCATATAGTAAATTATGAAAATATATAATATCACTTAAAATATAAGTTATTTCCAAGTGATTTGAATATATAATCATTTTCATTATGCGAAATATATCACGTTTTGGCACATAAGCGAAATGAACCATATAACGACATGTTTCATAATGAAAAACGAACTATATAAAGACATGTTTCATAATGAACCATATATATGAAATGGCACATTTTAAATGTTATGGATCTTGTAGAAATATTTTATTGTTGATAATAATGTCATGCAGCTTATGGTAGCTAGGGAGAATGGTCGGTTAAGTCTCGAGAAAAGAACTTAGATGTCTTCGGTTTGACTCCTACGGTGTCTTGTCAAACAATTAAGCTTTAATGGTGAAACCCCGGTGTCAAACGATTAAGCCTCAATGATAGATCGAAAAGGTATCCAGTTCGACTCCTATGTGTCAAACGATTTAGTCAAATACTTAAGTCTCAAGGATTGATTCTCAATGCCAAACGATTATATCTCAAGGGTTGAACCTGTAACAGTCCAATCCACAATACTACTCCGACATACTGTATCAAGTAACATTAATTTGAGTATAAATTTATGTGTACCTACACCTTTTCCACATGGCATACTCACTTTACAATACTAACTTTTAAAAAGAATAATTTCGAAATCATCTCGCCGGTTCGCCGTGCTCGCCACCTGTCGCCGAAATCATCTCGCCGGTTCGCCGTGCTCGCCACCTGTCGCCGAAATCATCTCGCCGGTTCGCCGCGCTAGCCACCTGTCGCCGAAATCATCTCGCCGTTTCGCCTCGCCTGAGGCCACGATGATGAAGAAGCTAGCCGAGCAAGGAGACCGTGAAGATGGTCATTGATGCCATTCAGTTCGGCAAGTGCCTGTATGACATTGCGAAAGATCCCAGCATGCACAATGTTGTGGCCGGTTCATGGAGGGCGCTGGTGCAGGCAGCCCATTGTGAAAGGTTTAATTAGTTAAACCTTCAAGATAGTATCAAGTGGTCACTTTAAATTAACCTTCAAGATAGTATCAAGTGGGCACTAGTTTAACTTTCCTTTAAGATAGAATCCAGAAGTCACCGGTTTGATTAAGCCTTCAAGATAGTATCTTAGAGGTTAGCAGGTTACCCGTTTGAAATCTAGAGATTACCAACTTGACTCTCTTTAACCGGGTCATTCAAAAAAATATTAAATATTGTCCTTAACAAAAAGTTTTAAAAACATTGTTAAAAAAAATATTAAATAGTGTCCTCAACAAAAAGTGTTAGAAACATAAATGTGGTTGGTAGGTTTTTTTTTCTAGCTTTCAATCACTTTCTAAATGATATAAAACTCCCAAATTTCTATGTATCACTTCATCTATATTTTTCTTATAAGAAATCAAAGGCTAATATCTATCTTTTTTTTTTTAATCAAAGGCTAATATCTATCTTGTTAGATAAACTTAATAAAAGAAGGAAATAATGTTAATGTAACAGTTGGTTGTTGTATATTTAACATAACGTTCACGTCAAATTTATTCAAGTTTTACTTGGATTTTGTAATGTAATAAAAAAAATAGTATGAGTTTTAATATGTATTACTTGGATTTTGTAACGTAGTAGAAGTATGAGTTTTAATAAAATACATATCAAGGTTAAAGTGAATAAGGTGAAAATTTGGTATGCGTTTTGGATTTTGTTATGTAATGAAAATATAGTATGACATCTAATAAAATACTTTATCAAAGTGAAAAAATGGCATGAGTTTTAATAAAATTTATATGAAAAATATTATTGCTTAAAAATAATTATAAATTTATTTTATTTGGATCTATATTTAATATCATTTTAAGTATGTGTTTAGTAATTTAATTATTAATAATGTATTTCCATTTAACTTATTTTATTTCAAAGAAGGCTAAACAATGAAGCAAGTTCGAGTGAAAGCACGAAGAAAACAAGAGTTTCATGAGGAGGTCGGCCCCTACCCTTACTAGGTCGGCTGCAACCCTCCCACACATGAATGGAGGAGGTCGGCCACGACCATGCAATGGTCGGCCCCGACCTTACCGAGAAGCCTAGCGGGAATTTACTTGCCGCCCAAGTAATTGTATTTTTGGGTGTTTTAGATATGGAAAGAGCTTGTTTCCTTTTTAGATATCTTGTACCTCTATATAAGGAGCCTTAGGGGTCTCTTTTTAGGATAATGCTTCATTCTTCTTAGGAGAAACTTGGAAGACAATGGTTGTTAGGAAGAATTTGTGGATTGCAAGGCTTGTAAGTTGGATCTCTTTGTTAATTCAAGTTGTTTGCTTTTGATATGTCTTCTTCTTCTCTTATGATGATTGTTTGCATGATGAAGTGCGAGTCGTAACCTTTTCTAGGGTTGGGGTGAAACCCAACATAAGAATGCATGTCTAAAACTTGAATTCTTAACTTGAATGCTTGAAGATCATATCTATCTATCTTGTGCTTAATCCTTTGCGAAAGTTGAGGCATGTCTTGTGATTAATCTTAGCGAAAGTGAAAAGTTGATTGCTTGATTAGATCTAATAGGATTATTTGCGAAAGTTGATATTCCTAGGTTGAAGGATAGATAGGAAGTTGTTTAATTTGCGAAAGTTAATTGAATGACTTGAATTGTTTGCGAGAGTTGACTCTTCTATGATCTAGATATCATGATAAGTTATGAATTCTTGTTGGAAGCATGTATGATTATGTTGTGGTGAAACCTTGTCCCTAGATATTTTTCCCATAATTTTTCCGAGTTAATTTCGTTCCCAGTTAAAGGTCGGCTGCGACCCCCCTAAGGTCGGGTGCGACCCATCTCTGAAACCCGTGATTTGTGTTTGTTTGGCTTGTGTTGCTTTGTTTTGTCTTGTTTTCGTAGTTTGAATGCCAGACTATAGTTTCTTCTAACTCCCGTGGAACGATCCTGACTTCGCTATACTCGGCGGGGTCTTGACAAATTTATTTGTTCAAGAATAAACCCTTCAACACCCGAAAGGTACTTCTTGTGGGTGGGATGGTTTGCGGGCCCAACATCTTGTTGATGCGCTTGGTCGGCCTGGTGTTGCTGTTGCGGGTGATCTAGCCACCTCTATTTCCGCTGTTGTTAATCTGCTGCTTACTGGTAAGTGTCCTCCCGTCTTGGGTGAGTTTATTGCTAGTGCTTCGCTAACGCCTTTGCTCAAGCCTAGTGGTGGTATTCGTCCCATTGCTCTTGGCACGGTTTGGCGGATACTTGTCTCCAAGGTTGCAACTGTTGTGGTGGTTAAGAACGTTGGAAGTTATCTTGAGGATTTTCAATTTGGTGTCGGTGTGCCTAATGGTAGTGAGGCCATTCTACATGTTGTTAATAGATTGATCGAGGTTAAAGGGGGAGATTGTGGTATGTCTATGCTTTTGGTAGATTTCAGTAATGCCTTTAATATGATTGATCGTAGCTTTATGCTTAGAGGGTCCGACAGCGTTGCCCTTCACTCTCTCCTTGGGTCGAATTTTGCTATGGCCGCCCTGCCCGTTTATATTATGACGAGTCTTCGTTGTTCTCTTGCCAAGGGGTCCTTCAAGGTGATACTTTAGGGCCGTTGTTGTTTGCGCTCACTCTGCACCCCCTTGTTCATCGGATCAATGAGAAATGCAACCTGGATCTTATGGCTTGGTATCTGGATGATGGGGCCCTTATTGGTGACACAACCGTGGTCTCCGAAGCTTTGCATTTGATTATTAAGGAACGGCCGACAATGGGACTGCACTTAAATATGGAAAAAACGGAAATCTTTTGGCCAAACCCAGACCCGAGGTTTAGTGATCCCAAGCTCTTTCCTCATAAAATGGCTCGCCCTTTGGAGGGGGTCAAGCTCCTTGGTGGGCCGGTCAGTTTGAATGGTGACTTTTGTAGTCACTTGATCGAAGAGAGGGTTTCCAAGACGGTGTTTCTAATGGAGGCTGTCGCCGAGCTGAATGACCCCCAGGTGGGACTCCTTCTTTTGTGTAATTGTGTTGGTGTTGGACGTTTATATTTCTCTCTTCGGACTTGTCCACCCCAAATGCTTGGGTCCGCCCCTCTCACCTTTGATCATGCCCTGAGGAAGGTTCTTCAAGAGGTTATTGTGGTAGGTGCGGCTGGCTTTGGTGATTGGCAATGGTGATGTGCCACTCTGCCCTTCCGCTTATGTGGCTTTGGTATCTATACAGCGCAGGATGCTTCTGGCTATGCTTTTGTCGCTTCGCGGCTGCAGTTTCTCACCCTCCAGAACAGATTGCTTCGCCATAATGGTGTTATTGAGTTGGGCCCTACCTGTGAGTCAGCCTTGAACAACTTTCAGGACTTGTGCAACTTTGACCCTCGTGACCTTTGCCATGATGTACCAACCCCCCCTCCCCCCCGTTTATGAAAAAATTGGCTACAGTGTAGTTTGAAATAGTGGAGAGAGGTTTAGTTGGTTGTTACAATCCTAGTGCTCGTGAAAAGGCCATCCTTATTAGCAATCGGGCGTTGCACTCTTTGGACTTCCCGAGGACAATTCCAATTGAAGGGTTGGGTCAAATGATGCATCCAAGGCAGTTTAGGTGTGTTTTATATTATCGTCTTGCGATCCCTTTGTATCCTGCTGATTTTACCTGTCCTTGTTGCTCTTTCAAGATCATGGATTGCTTCGGGGATCATGCTGTGCATTGTGGCAATGACATTGGCATTAAATTTCGCCATAACCTTGTCCGTGATGTGTTGGGGTGATATATGTGCCCAAGCCGGTGTTGTTGTGCAAAAGGAGGTGCCCTTAAGTTTTTTGTCTGATGAAGGTATTGACCTTAGGCATGCGGATCTCCTTGTCTATGGCTGGGACAAAGGTAAAAAAAATGTGTAATAACCGCTATTTTTATAACGTAAAAATAAAAAATAAAAATAAAAATAAAATAAAAATAAAAATAAATTTTTGTAATATATTTTGTTAGAAGTATAAAACTTTACTCTTATGAATTCGTTTTCTTAATGATAAACAAAAACATTCAAGAAGCGGTTTATAATTTAAAAATAGAAAATAGTGGTTTATAATCTAAAAATAAGACTAAGTATTTTCACTTATAAATAATTTACAAGTCTAGTTATTATAGAAGGGATAAATTAAGAATGTAATTTAAGAAGATTAATATCAGTAATCAGTAAAAAAATAATCGAGTTGGGTTAGTTGCTATTTTTATGAAATTCAAACAAGATATTGGGTTTAGTCTTAAATAGGCCCGAAACTCAACCTAACACCTTGTCTGGGTAATAAAAAGAAAATGGAGAATTGTAGTCATCCAAATTTGAACCCCTGACCTCTCCAACCCCTACCCTTCCCTTACCTGTTAGACTACGAGAGCTTCTCGCTGTGTTAAGGGGATGTATTTTTATTAAACCGATTTGTTTGACTACCAAAATCTTTGACCAAATCTCTGACAAGGATTTGTCAGCATCTTCTTTCCACCCTCCTTCACGACAACGAGGACCAATTTCTGCCAAACAAAATCCGGTGAATCCATGGTTGTACTTCCTCCCATCATTACACCCATCTTCCTTCCCTCATCTCTTTATCCCTGTGCACTCCAATAACCTCCACCCAAAACCCATGACTGTAATTGCAAGCGTAGTCCCGATTGAATTCGTCCAAACAAAAACGCCCAAATCCATCACTTTCAAATCTGATTTTTCCCCGAACCCAACCGAGCCTAGCTCCTCCGAGTCCGTTGCCTGTCTCGTCGGGTGGGTCGCGTCTGCACCCCGCTCGAACTCGCCGAGCTGCTGTCGTCGCCGCGAGTCGTCCTCGCTGAGTCGCCGTCGCCTTTCCTCGCCGCTTCCTCCTCGTCGCCGGATCTATTAGACGTGTGGGTGGCCCGATACAAGGCCGGTGGGGTTCCAACCTAAAACCAATTGGCAATAGGAGGAGTAGCCCACCGTCTTATATACTAGGCAGTTTTGTTGCCCAACTTTCGATGTGGGATTGTTTTGTATCCCAACACGCCCCCTCAAGTGCAACTGGACCGTCCCAGTTGACACTTGAAGAAACGGGCCCAGACCGCCCGCTCTGATACCATGAAGAGCGGAAAGAAGAGATGTAGAAGACAAATGTAGAAGACAATAGTGTTCTGTTATTCACTTTGGATCAAACGTGTACATAGTACTATATACTATCACTAATGCTAGAAATAAGGGATATGATTAGGATTAGTTCCTATAATACTAAGGGTAATTGGGATATTTACCTAAACAAGATAGCAAGATCTGTACATGGCTTAAATAAAAAGATACGACCTTATCCCTTAACACTCCCCCTCAAATTGGAGTGTATATTAGAGACACCCAATTTGGATACAAGGACACTAAATTGCGTATGCCCAATTGGTTTTGTAAACAAGTCGGTAGGTTGTTCGGTAGTGCTGATATGAAGCGTACGAACATGTCCTCGCTGGATTTTCTCCCGTACGACATGACAGTCGATTTCGATATGTTTCGTGCGTTCGTGAAAAACGGGGTTGGAAGCGATGTGAATGGCTGCTTTGTTATCACAATAGAGGGTAGCAGGTTGTTGATGATCGACATGGAGATCTTTGAGAAGTGTCCGCAGCCATGCTAATTCACAACATGTGCTAGCCATTGAACGATATTCCGCTTCGGCGCTCGATCGGGAGACGGTACCTTGCTTTTTCGACTTCCATGATATGAGGGCCCCTCCAAGGAAGATGCAATAGCCAGTAACGGAACGACGAGTGTCCCGACAACGGGCCCAATCTGCATCGCAATAGGCTGTAAGATGTGGTCGTCCGTTGGCGGGGTAGAAGATTCCTTGGCCCGGTGTACCTTTGATGTACCGTAACACTTGATGAGCAGCGTCCAGGTGAGGTTGCCGAGGTTGGTCCATGAATTGGCTGAGGACGTGGACTGCGTAAACCAGGTCCGGTCTAGTGATCGTGAGATATATGAGGCGTCCTACCAACCGGCGATATTGTGAGGCATCGGGGATAAGTTCACCATCTGACGATGACAAGGCAACGTTTGGATCAAGTGGTGTGGTGGTTGGTTTGGCGCCAAGGAACCCGACGTCTTCTAAGATTTCAAGAGCATATTTGCGTTGGGAGAGTACAAGACCCGTCTTGGAGCGAGCGACTTCAATGCCAAGGAAAAAGCGAAGTTCACCAAGGTCCTTGAGTTTGAACCGGCTAGCTAGGAAGCGTTTTGTGTCTTCAATGTCCTGCAAGTTAGTCCCGGCAAGAATGACATCATCAACATAAATTAACAAGATGAGAAATTTACCATTTGAGTGTCGAGTGAACAAGGAGTAATCAGCCCATGATTGATGGAAACCGGCTGACTTGAGAGCACTCGAGAGTTTTAAGAACCATTGACGAGATGCTTGCTTAAGACCATAAAGAGATTTGTGCAATTTGCATACACGGGTCTCCCCCTTTCGACTAAACCCGGGTGGTACTTTCATGTAAACATCCTCGAGGAGGTCACCATGGAGGATGGCATTGTTGACGTCTAATTGGTGTAGGTGCCAACCTTGAATGGTGGCTAAGCTAAGAAGGACTCGTACGGTTGTAAGTTTAGCAACGGGTGCAAAAGTCTCACGGTAGTCGATGCCCTCCACTTGGTTGTAACCTTTGGCGACAAGACGAGCTTTGTATCGCTCCACCGTCCCGTTTGCATTGTATTTGATTTTGTATACCCATTTACATCCAATGGGTTTTTTGTTGGCGGGAAGTGGGACTAAGCTCCAAGTGTGGTTGGCATCTAGAGCATTGATTTCATTTGCCATGGCTTGTTGCCATTTCGGATCTTTTGAAGCCTGCAAAAAAGAAGTGGGCTCTTTCTCGAGCGAGATATTAGATACAAAATGCTTATATGAAGAGGAAAGTCTATTATATGACAAAACAGAGTTGAGTGGATACTTAATACTTGTAGAAGTGTTATCGATGGAGGATAATTGGGCAGCACGAGAGGGTAGTGTTGCCTCGACGTGGAAATCATGCAAGGTGGTGGGCGTTTTGATGGGTCGAGTGGATCGGCGTGGGGGAAGTGGTGGTGGTAATGGAGGTTGTGCAAGAGGTAAATGTTGAGAAGTGTCCTCTGTAATTTGTGAGGTTGGTATTTGTGTATTGGAGTTTGAGATAGTGGAAGGTAAGACTTGTGGGGGATCATCATCGTCAGTAGTATAGGTAGTGATGGTGGGTATGGGCAAAGGAACGTTTGTTTCTTTTAGTGTATGGGTAGGTTCTTGCATGGGTAAGGTTTTGTAAGGAAACTCAGTCTCATGGAACTTGACGTCTCTGGATATGATAGTTTTTTGTTCATGGATGTTATATAATTTGTAACCTTTGGTTCCGGCGGGGTAGCCCAAGAAAATGCACTCAATAGCTCTAGGATCAAATTTATTAGGACGAAGATGATGACTTGAAGCAAAGCAACGACATCCAAAAACACGAAGGTGGGAGTAGTTCGGAGTTTTAGAAAATAATTTTTCAAAGGGCGTTTGATTTTGTAAGATCGGGCTAGGCATTCGATTTATTAAATAACAAGATGTGAGAATGGCATCACTCCAAAACGTTTTTGGTAAACTTGATTGAAAAAGTAAAGCACGTGCTATGTTGAGCAAGTGTCGATGTTTGCGTTCAGCAACCCCATTTTGTTGAGGTGTATTGACACAACTTGTTTGATGTAATATGCCTTTTGAAGCAAAAAAATCTACACATTTAAATTCGGGACCATTGTCGGATCTAACAATTTTGACCCGTTTTCCAAATTGATTTTCAACAAGAATAAGAAATTGGATGATAAGATTGCGAGCTTCAGATTTGGTTTTCATGAGATAAATCCAAGTAAAACGGGAATAGTCATCTACAATTGTTAAAAAATAGCGAGCGCCCGAAATAGATGGAACGTGGTATCCGCCCCAAATGTCCATGTGAATTAGATCAAATGTAGATGAAGAGTTTGAAATATGCATAGGAAAAATGCTACGAGTTTGTTTTGCCAACGGACAAACTAAGCATTCATCATGACTAGATTTATTTAAAAAAGAAAGTAAATTTGAAACTTTTGATGAAGGGTGACCGAGCCTTTGGTGCATTACTTGGGCAGATGGTTGGAACACAGCATGGCTATAGCTGTTATGTGGTATGTCGAGGCAATAAAGCCCATCTCGTTCGGTTCCCGTCCCAATCATCTTCCCCGATTGGAGGTCCTGAACATAACAATTTTTCTTTAAAAAAATAGTTACAAGAGATGAATCTAAAACAAGTTTGCTGATGGAAACTAAGTTAACAGAAAAAGCAGGTACACAAAGAACATTTTGTAAGTGAAAGTGAGGCGAAATCACAACCGTGCCTATGTGAGTTACCGAAACCGAGTTTCCGTCGGGCAACCGAACAAAGCGTTTTTCTGTAGGTGCATAATTTGTGAGAAACTGAGTATGACAAACAATATGATCACTAGCACCACTATCTATTATCCATGTAATATTCGAAAGATTTGATAGAGAAACTTTACCGGAGAAATGGTAATAATTAGCGTAGTTACCGACATGGTTCAACAAGGATTGATTGCTTGTTATATAGTTTTCTTCCTCCAAGGGCTGTGACACTGAGATGGCTTCGGATTGATCCGGATGTATAAGTAATTGGCGTAAAGATTTCTCCCATGGTTTGGAATTTTGTGAAGTAATTTGGCCAGTTTGAAGACCCATGTGCAGGGCTGTTTGTTGACCATTCTCACTACCATCTCCCATGGGGTATTGTGTGTTTGAGAATAAGATTAAAAATTTTTAGAGCCTAGGCTCTGATACCATATTAGACGTGTGGGTGGCCCGATACAAGGCCGGTGGGGTTCCAACCTAAAACCAATTGGCAATAGGAGGAGTAGCCCACCGTCTTATATACTAGGCAGTTTTGTTGCCCAACTTTCGATGTGGGATTGTTTTGTATCCCAACAGGATCTGCCAGCCTGAGCCGAAGTTGTTGAGGTGAGTCGGGTCTGCTGTGCTGAAGATGTTCATGGAGGTGTGGAGCTGAATTTTTTTGGGAACCTCCATTGTTGTTGTATTGAGATGTTGTGTTGTTGTTCGGACGCAGAGGAGGCAGGGCAAGTTCACCAATCAGCCAAAGTGATTTAGGTTTGCTCTTTTGTTTGATTAAGTTGGGCTTTTTCATTATTATTTTGGGTTTAAAACTAACCAAGCCCATTAAGTCATAGTTGAAAGAAGAGAAGTCTATTAAGTGGCCTATTAACATCTTTCTATTGATTTATAAGAAAGGTTAATATAAATGGGTAAATACAAATCATAAGTTTAAACCAACCTCTTGAAACAAAATTGAGCCTTTTATTGGACTACTTAATGCTAAACTATTATTGATTATGAATAATGACCTTTTAATCAAATATTCATTTGAGATACATAAATAAGGTTTTATAAAAAGCATTCAAAGACTACCTATAAGTTTAAGATTTTATTAAGGTTCTAAAATTGTTTTAGAATTTCTAACAAGTAGAGGAATTATAAATTATTAGAGGATAATAATTTATTATAAGTCCTACAAATTATTATAAAGGATAATAATAATGTGAGAAATTCTTAGAATTGAAATAAATTAAATATTAATTCATTCTGTTTCATCGCGAAACTCGTGTTCGAATTAGGTCAATCGTTCGGTTTACTTCCCACTCGTGAACAGAGGAACCCGTCCTTTGTAGGAACCTCAATCTCGAAAATCGAAGGCAAGTGGATGGTTCTCTCTTTCTACTCGATATTTGTGAATTCCTTTTCCTCCATTCGCATATCCATCTTGTTGGGAACACCTTGTTTGCTAAATAAAATGAACATAGGGTTATTTACTGTTTAGAAGTAATGACCCCATTGTTATTTACATTACTGTACTACGCTAGTATTTGGACTTAGGACCGATTGATTGCGGCCTTTATGTGTTTAAATGTCTCGTTTGAGACTTTGCAATGGACTAGAATAGGGATTAGGGGTGAGAGCTCATCTCTGAAAAACACCTCTCAAAAACGTATTAGGATGTACCTATACCCTAATACTGGGTCATGACTCTGCCCGCTCTACCGCTCAGAGGGGTGATAGCACCCTAGCTAGGTGCTCAACTATGTGGCTCTAGGCTCGCTCAAGGGGTCGCCGCATATAAAAATCGTTAATTGAATTGTTGAAATGGATATCCCTCGGGTGGCCCTTGACTCTTATGAGTTGGCACATCCGAAAATCGTTAAAACAATATGTATTGGGTGTGGCCCTTGACTCTTATGAGTTGCCACATCCGAAAATCGTTAAAACAATATGTATTGGGTGTGGCCCTTGACTCTTATGAGTTGCCACATCCGAAAATCATTAAAACAAGAGGTATTGGGTATGGCCCTTGACTCTTATGAGTTGCCATATCCGAAAATCGTTAAAATAAAATGTATTGCCATATTACTAATAAAAGATAAGTCAAGGTAGATCTTATTAAACCTTGACAGGAATTAATAAGTTCCCAACAAATTCTTAAACATGTTTCGTTCCTAGGAACCACCCTCTGGTGGTTTCCTATTCTTTAAAGAAAGCGTTAATCATCTCCTTTCGGGTTTATGCCTTTCATTATCATCTCAGTTGTATTCGCATAAAGTCTCGTTCTCCAGAATATATCACACCCTCACCTCAAAAGAACCTGATTGACGTGCATCGCTCAGTTCCCTTTGGACCTTGATGCCGACATACTTAACCTTTTAAGAACCTAGTCATAATCTACCACTTGCTTAGTCTCGCGTTAGACTAATACCACTTTCTTTTCTTCCCGACATTGGTCGGCTGGTATTTCTTGCTTTTATGGAAATATCAGGAAGTGAACACAGGGTTGCTGGAGACCAAAGACGAAGACTCGAGGATTTAAAGGAAGAAAGATTTTCAAGAGATTTCAAGTTATTTTAAATATTTTGGAATTTCCTATGTTGTAATATAAGTCTTTTTCGCTTTTATAAAAGATCGTGTAATGTTACCTAAAGCCTTGGGTGACTTTGGATGGTAAAATCCGAGGTCACTGGCATGTAATACCCTTCGTCTAAAAATGGGGGTGTTACAAAATGTTTGTTTGGATGTCACCGGTGTTTCTTCCTTCACTGATGTTGGGGTTGACGCGTTCGTCCCTGTGCTGCGGTTGCTAAGGCTGTCGCCAGAAAGAAGAGTAAGTATGCTTCCAAATGTGCTGATAATGGGTACGGCTTTATTGCATTCGCTTTCTCCACCTTTGGTGATTTGGGAAGTGATGCTCTTGATTTTTTAGCTAGGGTCACACGAGCTGCTCAGAGTCATGCCGCTGGTGCGAATATTCAATCTTTTATTTTCCATAGATTATGTTTTACCTTGAATAAGGGTGTTGGAGCTCAGTTGGTTTCTTGACTCCCTTCCAACTTTTTTGTAATCAATGACTGTCTTTAAATTAATTAAAAACATTTTGAATTCATAAGTATTTTTTTCACATTTACACTTACAAGTACAAATCTCGTATCATGGACGTATAATATGAATATAAATCAGATTTAATCGATCCGCGATCGAATTTTGGCCTGAGCATGCTTTTTGCTCGAGATGTACAACCCAAATAAATTTATATCTTATTTGATAATATATCTTTCTATATTTTATCTATAAATAAATAAATTCAATCAATTTTATTAAGATTATTAGATAACATTAGTTTCCAAATAACGTTTGTTGAAGTATTTTTTGTATTACCTTTATTATTATTTTTATTAATATTAACAATATGTCTATTTACATTTTATTTATAAATAAATAAAATACAGTTACTTCTATCATGAAATCCACTATTTTAATTAATTATCTAGAATCTTCATAAAAATGATAAAAATAATAATTTCTTTTACCTAAAATGACAAATATTTTAATTGTTCAAGTAAAAATTATATTTTCTTAAGATAGTAAAATTATGTAAGATATTAAAAATATCGAAAATTGAGTGAGATTCATGTGGATATAAAAAATATTTTTATAAGATATTATATATTTTTTTACTTTTTTTATGTTTTCTTTTTAGTAATGAAACCGAGTGCACGATACTTTGTTCAATTCTATACCCGCTAAAATATACATAGCATTTTTTTTTACTTTCTTTTTACTAGATGGAACCAAGTGCATGATAGTTTGTTCAATTCTATAGGGCAATTAGCCGCTTTCTAAGTATAAGTTCATAACAAGACTGTCCCCGGGAACATGAAAGGAAACACGGCCCCAAACTTATCCTTTTCTGTTCAAATCCGTGTTTTGCACACATTAAAGAGAGTCATGACAGGAGAAGAGAGAAAGAGAAGGCAAAGATGAAAATTAAGCATTATAATCAGGACTCAAAAGTAACGCTGACATCTATTATCAATCAGCTTCGAAATCTTATATAAATGTTAGTGATTTTTACACATGATCAAAGGTCAAGCTCCCAAAAGGAGCATAATCCTACGGATTCGTCAGATGCAACCACTTTTCAATTCTCGAACATTGGGTGAAGAAATGATCAGGCAAATGCTGAGGGAAAATCTGAACAATAAAATTAACATCGTTGGCGACAATTAATCGTAAGCAGTTAGACACTCAAATGGCAGAATAAATGGCACATAGATACTTTAGAGATTCTTTCCCAAAACTTTTGATGACCATGTATGATTTTATGTGTAAGGGACGAGGAACAAACGATTGGATAAAGAGATCGATATCTCTAGATCAAATGTGTGTTTTATTAGAACTATTAATATAACCTTCAAAAGCCCCAAGTTTCATTCTCATCCTCCACACCCAAAATGAGAGTAACTTTATATGTCTGTTCCATCCTCATCCTCAAACATAAATAGGCCCTTTGTCACCCTGTTCGAAAGCATTATAACATGTGCTTAAGAAACCAGAAAGTAATTGTAATAACCTTATATTTTTTGTAAGGGTAAAATTTTACCTTTTTACTGTATCGAGAATATTAATAATAATAATATATTATTATTATTTATAAAAAATAATAACTCTTGCTTATAATATAAATTTGTGGTGGAACTTAGTTTTATAAAGGTTTAAAAATAATGTCATTATAACACAACTCTTAATATTATAAAATGATGGTTTTAATTATTTAATTTATTAGAAGCTTTATTATATTAGAATGTACAAATTTATGTACAAATATGTTTAAGATAATTATTATTTCATAAAATATAATATAAGTTCTATCCTAGTGAAGTGTACAATTTTATAAATAATTATGTCATAAGGGCATAATTGGAGCTTTTTGAGAAATGTTAGGCTTTTTGGGTAAATTAAAACCCCAACATGTTCTTCTCCAAACAACCCATTTTTGGGCTTGATCTTCGTTTGATTCATTCGAGCTACTTTCTTAGCGGAAATCGAATCCGAAAGAAACTATGGACTCTCCAGGAAGGCCTCTTCCAAAGCCCTCCATTGATTGGAGGAAAGGTGGACAAAAAACACATGACAAATACATATGATTACAAAAATACAATTAAAAAAATTATAGAGTTACAAATAAGAGTAAACAAATTAATTATACTTTTGATTTATGAAAAGGAAAGTCCATGCAAATATTTGAAAATTATAGATATTATGTGAAAAAAGATAAAAAATTTTAAAAAATAAATAGACGATTATCAATTAATAAAAGTAAAAAAGACTTTAAAAGTTATTATTATTTAAATATAATATGAGATCAGAATTAACATCAAAGCTCGAAAAGGTATAGATTTAACATAGAGCGGAGAAGATATTGATTTTCTTTTGTGGTGCCGAGAAAATATTGATTTAATCTCGCTAAATCACATTTTTGCCCATACAAGCCACCCGACGTGATACGGATTTGTTAAATGTCACGCGTTATGGAGTCCGACTACGGGACCTTCGTCGACAAGTTAAAAAAAAACTAATAACACCCCGTAAATCTAAAAAAATCCCGAATTACATTTGGAACCCAATAAAAAAGGAAATATACACTTCGATCGCACCCTCTTCTCTTCTCCCCCTTTCCCTATCCCTGCGATCTATTTCCCCTCTTTCTCTCATCGATCCACGCCCAATTGCGAATTAGGGATTCGTAGTTAGATCAATTCAGCAAACCCTCGGGCAGGCCAATTCTTTCCCAGATCTGCTAGGGTAGTTGCGCTTGAAGTGGAGAAAGATTACACCAGCCATGGCGTGTGTGAAGAGCGTCAACAGATCCGCTTCGGTGGCGTTGTCGCCGGACGCTCCGTACATGGCGGCGGGGACGATGGCCGGAGCGGTGGATCTGTCGTTCAGTACGTCGGCGCACATCGAGATCTTCAAGCTCGATTTCCAGTCCGACGATAAGGAGCTCCCTCTTCTTGGCCAGGCTACGAGTTCCGAACGGTTTAATCGGTTGGATTGGAGTAAGAGCGGATCCGATTTCGGCCTTGGTCTGATCGCCGGTGGTCTTCTTGATGGCAATATCGGGATCTGGAACCCTCAGGCTATTATAGGGTACGCTTTTCCGCCTCTAATTTCGACTCTCAATACTTGAATTAATGTGTTTGGATTAGTGTTTGGATTCTGGTAGTAAGGCAATGTGAGTTCTTGATAATTGGATTCTCCGAAATTGGTTTGACTGATCTATCAGTTCTTGGCATTATGTACATGAATCTTGCTCAGTTTCTGTTTGGTTTCTCAGGTCTGAATCAAGTGCTGACCCTCTCGTCGGACAGCTTTCATGGCACAAGGGACCTGTGAGTTTTTGCCTCTTCAAACTTCTGAATTGTTTATTGTACCCAATTATGCCAAGCTATTCTCATGCTTCATCTTCGGGCTATAGGTACGTGGTCTGGAGTTCAATTCCTTTACTCCAAATATGCTTGCTTCTGGGGCTGATGATGGGGAAATCTCCATTTGGGATTTGGCTAAACCTGACAAGCCTACACACTTTCCTCCACTGAAGGTATTAATATTTTTGGCTATTTATCAGGCCTGCAATGGGCACAGAAACTCACAGAACATTTTCAAGCATGATAGATGCTTTATTGGATGTTGGAATCGATGTATGGCCTTCTTTGCTATGTTCGAAATTTGGTGTATGAAGATGCTTTACACCAGTAGTAATGACTCTGCATTTTCTCTGGTGACCTAATCCCTTACTAGCTTTTGCTTATAGTAGCTGTGAATTCTTCATGCAGGGTAATGGTTCTGCTGCTCAAGGTGAAATATCATATTTATCCTGGAACAGCAAGGTCCAACACATTTTAGCATCTGCTTCATACAACGGGACAGTTGGTATGTGATAGCTTTTACTATTCAAGATGTAAATATATGTCAAGTTTGCTTACAGTACTAAGGTCTATAAATTTGCAGTGGTGTGGGATCTAAAGAAGCAGAAACCAGTTATAAGGTCTGTGGGTTATATAACATGCTTACTCACTCAATTACTAGCTGCATGCTCCTTCCCAATTTAATGCTTGACAGTTGTTGGCCATTAACAGTTTGCAGGAGCCAAATAGAAGGAGGTGCTCTGTTTTGCAGTGGAATCCTGATTTAGCTACTCAACTTGTTATTGCGTCTGATGATGACGATTCTCCTATACTGAGGGTAATTACTATTTGTTTATACATCCTAAAATTCTGGATATGTTTTTTTTTCCAGATTATTCACCACTCAATATATTTAATTTTTGTATGGCAGCTGTGGGACATGAGGAATACAATGTCACCTGTGAAAGAATTTGTTGGACACAGTAAAGGTTTGTAATCTCTATATATGTATGCTTAGTTATTTGGAAGTATGCTACTGAAAAAGTTCGTTTTGAATGTTCTGTCAAGATCGAAGTTACAAGCTAAATTACTTTTGAATCTATGACCGAAATGCAAGTGTAATCAACAGAGTTGGAATATATTCTTGTATCAATTTAGATTACTAAAATTTTTGTGTGCCATTTCATCCTTGTCTTTACATTTGTATGCCCTATGAAACTATATGTTTTTGGAATTTGCAGTTCTTGGCAACATACCTTTTCTAAATTGCGTGCATATAATTTTTCTGAAACTTGTAGCTTATCTGCTGTGTAGTTGGCTTCACATGCTCAGACTGCTTTGCGTATTTGCTGAAGAGGCTGTAATATTTCATGACAGGAGTAATTTTAACCATTTCATCTTTTTTATGTTCTCTAACCCCAGGAGTTATCTCTATGTCATGGTGCCCCATCGACAGTTCTTACTTACTTACTTGCGCCAAAGATAATCGCACAATTTGCTGGGACACTTTATCCGGAGAGGTGTTAAGCTCTGTTCTTTGATAACCCGCCTTTTTTCCCTTTTATAATTATTCTCCTGAAAGACATAAGTTAGTGATCTGATGATTATTTGATTACCTAATGTCGCAGATTGTATGTGAACTGCCAGCAGGCACCAATTGGAATTTTGATGTCCATTGGTACCCAAAGATACCAGGAGTAATTTCAGCATCTTCCTTCGATGGAAAAATTGGACTGTACAATATTGAGGTTTGCTTTGCACGCCATTCTTTTACTCCTTTCTGCCATACTACTATGTTGTATTGTGATTTTGCCAAATTGCTTTTTGTTTCTTTCTGATAGTAGTAACATGTTTTTATCTGACCAGTCATGTGATACATGTTCCAATTGTGATGTATCTTGCTGAGTTCCCATACCTTAGACACTAAAGATAGTCAACAGTGTTAGTTTTGTATCACTAGATTTGTGTGGCGGTTGACAGATTTGAGAAGTCTACAAAATACTGTGGCCAGAAGCAGTAAGATAATATCTTCACTGTTACAATGAACAGATTTGGTGCCTGCGTGTTTGGAAATGCTTTTTTTTTCCCCTCAAGTACACGATAAATATTAACTGTTGTAAATTTGATATAGGAAATTATAAGATAATGTCTTCTCTGTTAAAATGAAAAATTTGGTGCCTGCGTGATTGGAAATGCTTTTTCTCCACTCTAGTAAATGAAAAATATTAACTGTTGTAAATTTGGTGTAGGAAATTATACGTAGTGATCTTGTACTTCCCGCATTTTATAAGTATAGGCTACCATGTTTTTTGAATTGTAAATGTTACCTTTACGCTACGGTATATTCAATTTCAATGGCAATTGACCAGGGTCGATATGAACAGATTGGTATTCTGAGCCACTATTTCTCTTTATGCTGTCATTTGCTGGGTCGTTTAACTTGATGGAAATGTTCTCATTTGGTATATTCTTTGTATGGAAAGTGTCCATAGAGCATAAAAAAAATTGAATTATCTTTGAGATCTTTTTTCTTCACCTTTTAATCTCTTCCTAGTTTTTTTAGGTAGGCTGTACAGCTTTAATAGATTGAATAGTTTGTTGGGACTAAGGATATGACCCATTTGTTGTCAAATTGCGTATCATATTGTCTTGAAAAGAGAGTGGTCCATGTTATTTGTATCTACAATGGCCAGGATTTTGACTTGTTTTCATTTGCATTTCTTCAACATAGGCTTGCAATCGATATGGAACTGGTGAAGTTGATTTTGGTTCAGGTAAAGTGATGGTTTATATCCTTCCAGTTTACATTCTTTTGTTTAAAATTGGATAGCTTAACAATCTCTGCTTGGTGAAGTTATTTTTCAAGAGACCTGACTGGTTTTGATTTGATGGAATCATGAAAAATTGGCTCACTGGACGCACCTTTGATATGTCAGCTTAAAACCCTTTCTGTGCAGGACCTCTGAGAGCTCCTAAATGGTACAAGCGATCTGCAGGTGTGTGTTTTGGCTTTGGAGGAAAGCTTGTTTCGTTTCACTCCAAAGCCCCATCTACAAATGCTCAGGGAGGAGCTGGTGCTTCGGAGGTGGGTTTTTGGCTGCTTGGCAAGTATTTTTATATGATTTTGTCACTGCATTTTGACAATTCCTTATTTTTTACAGGTTTATCTGCATAATGTAGTCGTCGAAGACAGTTTAGTAAGTCGTTCAACTGAATTTCAAACTGCAATACAGAATGGAGAAAGGGCCTCACTGAGAACTGTTTGTGAAAAGAAAGAACAAGAATCTGAGTATGTTAGCTATCCAGAGAAGTTATATAGGATTGGTTGTCTGAATTATTTTCTGGTTTTTTAAGTGCATGTTGTTATGCTTTGTAACAGGTCGGAAGATGATAAAGAGACTTGGGGCTTTTTAAAAGTTATGTTTGAAGATGATGGAACGGCTAGATCAAAACTACTATCTCATTTGGGTTTCAGTACGCCAGAGGAAGGGCAAGATGATGCTGAGCAGGAGGATGTGGTTCAGCAAGTAAATGCCCTCACTGTTCAAGAAAATGTTGATGAGACAACAGGTTATTCTGGTGATGGAAGGACTGCCATCTCTTCTTTTGATAACGGGGAAGCCTTTTTCGATAATCTTCCTAGTCCTAGGGCTGATACTCCAGTCTCAAGTTCAGTTAATAATTCCGAAGAAACTGTTCCTTCTGGGGATCATGTGCAAGGAGAGCCTCACTCCCAGGAAGAGAGTACTGATCCAGCATTTGATGAAGCTGTTCAGCGTTCTTTAGTAGTGGGAGACTACAAGGAGGCAGTTGCGCAATGCATATCTGCCAATAGGATAGCTGATGCTTTTATTATTGCCCATGTTGGTGGTTCATCTCTGTGGGAAAGTACCCGAGATCAATACCTTAAGAAGAACAATTCACCTTACTTAAAGGTAATGGACATGCATGATTAGTTATGTTCCATGTGAAGTGTCTTTTCATATTATTGGCAAATATTATTTCAATTCCATTAGTTGATTATTTGGTATCAACTGCTGCAGGTTGTATCTGCTATGGTTAACCATGACTTAACGACGCTCGTAAAAACCAGACCTCTTAAATACTGGAAGGAGACTCTTGCTCTTCTTTGCACGGTAAGCTCTTATTATTATAACTGCTCTTGCACATCTAATTTAAACATGGAGAGTATTTACTACCTTTTGATTCTATTCTCTCTGTTTTTTTTTCTACGCATCTCAGTTTGCTCAGAGAGAGGAATGGACTAGCCTTTGTGATACACTTGCCTCAAAACTCATGGATGGTGGTAATAAGTTAGCTGCAACACTTTGTTATATTTGTGCTGGCAATATTGACAAGACAGTGGAGATTTGGTCTTGGGGTCTGTCTGGCGATTCGGATGGGAAAACATATGCCGATTGTCTTCAGGTGAACGTTTTGCTCATAAGTGTGAAATGGGAAAAACGTATCTCAGCAAAAATCTTAACTGCTTTCTTTTGCTCCTCTCAGGATTTGATGGAAAAGACAATTGTTTTCGTTCTTGCTACTGGGCAAAAGCATCTCAGTTCTGCCTTATGCAAACTATTTGAGAAATATTCTGAGATTTTGGCCAGTCAAGGTCTTCTATCAACGGCCATGGACTACTTGAATCTATTGGGGGAGGACCTATCACCTGAGCTTTTAATCTTGAGAGATCGTATTGCTTTTTCAACCGAATCAGGTTCTATTCTATTTTACAGAGTATGTTTTTGGTTCATTGCGGTGTGTTTTGCTGATAAGCTTATCGTTTATGCTCTGGTTTTCAGTCAAAGAGGAGGCACCAGCAATGCCCACAGGAGCAATAGATGCAGTTAATCAAACAAATTATCAAATGACTCAAGATTCTCAACATCATTACCAAGTCTGTTGCTTGTATTTTTACTAACATCATTACCAAGTCTGGTGTTTCTGTGGGAAAAAAGATATTCACAGTAGTTTTTTTAATGTATGACCTCAATTCCTTGGTTTAATGCAGAATATGGTACAGTCACAACCGTTGCCGGCACAACCACAGCCGTTGCAGGCACAACCTATCCCTCCTAGCTCATATACTGAAAACTATCAACAATATCCAAGAAGCTATCCTTCATCCACTCCATATCAACCAACACAACAGCAGCAAATGTTTTTTCCATCCCAAACACCTCAATATCCACAGGTATTTTTCCATTCAGAAAAGGTTCTTGAGGTGTTTATGTTTTTTCTAGTAATGACTTATTCTGATACGTGTATTGATTATTCAACCTTGAAAACTCTGTTAATCGCAATGTAAGAGTCGAATGTCAATTTTCTTTTGCTGATTGTCTGACCATTTCCCTTGCTTCTTTGTAAGCAATTTTTCATAAATATGCAAGGTGCAATATCGCTCTTAGGGGTGAGCAACAGTTAACACAAGCAATTATGTATATGGACGAAAAACTAACAAGACTGCTATTAATTACATCCATACTACTTAATAGCTCATGTTATTTTGATATTCTTATATCCGTAATTTGCTGACAATAAAAATAATCAATCTGATAAATAAATATATTGATGGTAGTTCCCATGAGTAGTAAAAGGTCTGAATGTGGTGAGGTCTCAAGGTGGACACAATTTTTTCTCTTATGTGAGTTCAATTTTCACAAAATCTTAAACCCCGAAAAAACCACAGATACAAATGAGATACCTTGTGGTTGCTTGATCTTTGGAGAGAGTAAATTATAAGCTTGTGGTCTGTTGCATAATGGTACATACACTTATGATTTTGATTCTCAATGTGTGTTCTTGTGATGAGCCATGGACACTTTCTCATCTCTCCTTTGCAAAGTTGGAGGAAATGAACAAGTATTTTTGCTGAATTGTGGACTCAGACAGTGAATATAAATGATATGCTTTTTTTTTTCTCATTCATAGTGTGTGTTTTTTTGCTGAATTGTGTTGTTTTTTTGCTTATCATTTATTGTGGACTCAGACAATGGATCCTAAAGACATTTTTAGAATTTTTTTGATGTATTAATTAGTTTTCCTCTACCCCTTTTTTTCAGCAAAATTTTGCTCCACCAGCAGGTGTCTCTCAGCCTGCTGTAAAGTCATTTATGCCTGCAACCCCATCCTTACTGAAGAATGCTGATCAATATCAGCAGCCAGCTACATTGGGAGCTCATTTATATCCTGTGAGCATAATAACTCTGTAGCTTCATCTATCTCGCATATTCTATTTTTTTCCCGAGGAAGTAATAACAATTCTTATGCGTATATGACAGGGAGCTGGAAACACTGGTTATGTACCTGGTTCTTCAGTGACTTCTTCATCTGGGCCCATGGCACCTCCAACAGTTCCCGTTCCAGGCCCAAGAATGCCGTCTCCTATGGGCCCTGTTTCTGCTCCTGCCCCTGCAGGAAGGGGATTTATGCCAATGGCAGGTCCTGGAGTCGGTGCAGTTAGGCCTGGTGCTAGTCCTGTACAACCCTCCAGTCCTGCCCATCATGCACCTGCACAACCTGCCCATCACACACCAGCGCAACCTGCTTTTGTAGCTCCTGCAGCTCCTCCTCCAACAGTGCAGACTGCCGATACTTCTAAAGTGCCTGGTATAATTATAATTCATCAAACAAAAACTTTTGTTTATTGAATTTACTTTTTGATGGCGGTGCTCCTTGTTTGCCCTACCTTTGTATGATATTTGATTGATTTTGTTTCGTATTGATAATCTGTCTTTTATTGATCTTATTTTCTCACTGGCACATCAAAAAAATTGCATTTTATTGTCTATTGCCCTGGTGTACCCTGATGAAAAATGAACTGCTTGTCTGGTATTGGTTTTCACTTGGCCGTCCTTCTGGATGGCGTTCTATAAAGGACATTTGCATGATGCAATTGTTCCCGGCTGTTTACATTTCTGCATCATGGACTGATATATGTGGTCAAAGAGTTTCATATAAGTTTTTTTCTGGTTTTGGTGGAAACAAGTGGTGGAAAGTGGTGTTTTTTAACCTCATCAGCCCAACACATCTTTATGCTGTATAATTTGGGTTTCTCAAAAGGACATGTAGTGGTACATAGCCAGTTCCCTCTCGGTATCAAATTTGTCCTGATCTTCTCAATGTTCAAGTCACATTATGCTATTACCCCTTGCATATGCATTCATAGCTGGCCTTGAGTTTTGTACTTTTTGGATTTCAAGTAGTTGGTTGCAATTTGCAATTAAGGGGATGTCTTCCTTGTAGCTGATTAATTTTAAAAGCATCAACATCTGCCCCTGAAAGTTGCCTTTGACATTCTTGCAGCTGAGCAAAAGCCAATCATTGCAACATTGACAAGACTGTTCCATGAGACAGTCGTACAGGCTGGAGGTGCCCCTGCAAGGAAGAAGGAAATGGAAGATAATTCAAGGAGAATAGGATCTCTGTTTGACAGTCTAAACAAGGGACAGATATCAAACAATGTTATTCAGAAGCTTCTTCAGCTCTGCGATTGTCTAGACAAGGGTGATTACAATGGTGCCCTGCAGTGCCAGGTAATGTTCTTGCTTTAATCAGTTCTTTAACGATAGGAAAAATCGATTTGTTGATTTGTTTCTCTAATAATCTGGGCACTGATAGTTTGAGCCTTGTGTTTATTGCTGCTGATCAGGTTCAACTTACAACTAGTGACTGGGATGAGTGCCAATTTTGGCTGGCAGCACTCAAGAGAATGATTAGGATGAAGCTTAAGGCATAGGTTTCATGAAAGGCCTCTTGAAATGCACACACAATCCGGATCATAAATTGGATGTCCATCTGCTATACAAAGGCTTTGCTCTCAATCTTGATTGAGTTCATATAAGTTTTCATTCACTGACAGACAATTGGTCTTTTCAGGTACAGAAGAGTCTTTCTATTTATAGATTTTTAATCTGTCCCCCAAACTTCGAATGAGGACTCGTGCTAGCAACGAATAGCCATCAGCATAGTTACGTACTTTGTACTTGGTTTTTCTCGTCTCTCATGTCACTTCTTATACATTTGTTCATTGTCCGGTTTTTATTTTATACGTTTTGTTTCAGGATCATCTTGTTGGAGATACTTGGTTTAGGGGATTTTGTTAAATTATTGTTGTGATTGTTCTTTTTCCTAGTTTTTGTTGATCCTTCACTGAACAAAATTTTGTCGTGTCCCAAGTTTGATAGCCGAATTGGGTTTTTGGCCATTTACGGTGCTTTTTGGCAGCTCCCCTCATTTCTTGTTGGATTATGAACGACTAAAAGTGTTCATTATGTTAAATTAACCACATCCAAATCATGTATGGAATTAATGAAGCTTGTCCAAGTATTCTTATTATAAACTGAAGAAACAACATATTACAACTTATATTATTGAGCCAGAGCGAAGCCCCTCGTATGTTCACATTGTTCAGCAAGGTATAAGTTTTAATCAAGAAAGTTCATCATCCATTTACAAGTTACAAGCGAAGGGGATAAATCTAAAATATCAAAATTGTGGAGTGCTTACTCTAATCTTACTTTTTCTCCTTGCATGGCTACTAGCTTCGAATTTAGCCTTGGTTTTTTTTGTAGTTACGTTTGTTGTTGAAATTTTTTCTAGCTGACTTTGGAACTGGATATATATAACATATGCTGTAAAACTAAGCTATTCTACTTTGAAATTGAGTGCTATACAATTTTGCGGTCTATATATTAACATGAAATTCTACATTAATGACATTTTGAGATAAGGAGAGACGACACGATCAGGCTCGAGCAAGTTTTGTCGCTAAGCTTTGAAGACGAGCTCTGATGAGAGACACAAACTCGTTCCACATCGAAAATGCAGACCCGAAAAAACGAACTCTGACGAGTTTCTTAGATCTGTTTCTGACAAATTCAACATCCTTGACACGGCAAAACTCTTCTGAAACGTCATCAAGCAGGGGCAATGCCATAGATCCCTTCGTCTCTAAGTTTTTTATCCAGCCTCGTACCAAATGATTCACAACCTAAGAATTGAAACACTTTTTTATAAGAACAAAAAAGAAATCATAATGATGTCTGAAGTTCCATAGAAGAATTGCATACCTCAGGAACTTCATCATGAGGGCAATGCCCAGCAGGGCTGATTTCATAGTATGGAGCGTCGGGAAGTTGTCGCTTCACCTGATGACCCCATATAGGCGTCACCCACGGATCCTCTTTCCCGTACACTAGGCATATGGGCAAGCTGTTTTCTTGGCACCTACGACATCAAGAATTCATAAACTAAAAACTCTAAACTCGGGAATATGTATATATGAGAGTTATGAAGTAGCATAGTTGTACTACCCACATGGACAATGATTCCTTGAAGGATAGCTGAGCCTTGGGAGAGAACATGATAGAGGTAAGAGCGGCAGATGCAGCGGGATGCTCCGTTGCTTCAAGAATCCGTGAGAAAACTTTGTCGACATTCGTTGTGTGGTCTGCATATACTTGCTTAAGCACATCAGCAATGCTCCTCGGATCACTAATTTTCAGCCAACTGTGAAAAATGTCAAAATAACAGTTACAGATTTTACTCAGCTGAGCTATAGACTATAGTGAATAGTTAGTCGTGAGACTTACAGTAACTGTATGAGCTTTTTCACGTTGGCTGGTAAAGGGAACGTGCCTGACCAAGGAAACATACTTGCTAACAAAGGAGATGTTATTGGATTAGGAAGAAATCCCCAAAAAGGCGTCGCGTTTAGGAGGGTGACACCCTTTACTAATTTGGGATTTGTTGCAGCAAAATAGAGTGCAACAAATCCTCCAAGTGAGTTGCCTACAATGTAAACTGGCTCCCCGATGACCTGCAATCAAATTGAGTTCTCTGTTTTCAGGTAACAGCACCTCAGTGTGCAACATCAAACTCAAAAATATAAAAACGCACGAAATCTAGGTTTGTTTCATTCAACTTTGAGTTTCCAGTTTCTAGTATTGAAGCATTTTCATATTTTCCAATAATTTTTATAGGAAACTCAAAGTAGTGAACTTGTTTCAATTGAAACTACCTGCTTGATGAAAAGATCAGTTCAGTAACTAAGTATAAGAGAACGAGGCAAACGAACCTGCTCAACAAAGTACTGAACTTGGTCCTTCCACAGATCAGCAGAATAAGCAAGATCCTCTGCCCAAGGTTCAGCGTCCTCACCAAAACCCCACAAATTCCCCTCTGAACAACCATCTTCATTTAACAAAGGAGCTGGATCTTCAGCGGGTAAAGACATGCCTTGCCCAAGAAAATCCAAGGCCCAAACTCGATAGTCACGCCCCAGATCCTTCAACTGCTTTTCATAGTGAAAACTGCCTACTCCGAAACCAGGCAAGAACAACACGGGTGGTGAACCGACGTTCTCACACCCTGCTTTCTCATAGTGCACATTAAACTTAGGCTTCCACTCCCAAAAACAACTACTTACAGAAGCACTTTTTTCCCCACTGGATTCATCTGGCAAACCCGGAATCAGTACTTTGGGGATAGAGTTGATGTCCCCTGATAATTCACCTACACTCTCTTCACTGCCAATGACATAACTGTCATAACTTTCATTGGTGACCCTTAGAGTGGATTTTTTAGAGTCTTGCAGGTGAAGGGGCTTTGGTGATCTTCTTAGGAAGTGCTTCGATCCATGAGGGATCAACCTGTTTTCGACTAATTTCGTCGGCACGCCGGATGGTGGTGTGTAGTGAACAAGAACCTTCATGCTAGTCTGCAGAAAAATGAGTAGGGAACATATTAAAACAAGAGATAAAAACATGGGCTATGCAATCCCACAGAAAGCAATCATCTTTATGCAAATCAGATGCATTAAAACTTGTATATTTAGCAAGAAGGAAAGCAAGATTTGAGCACAACAGTACCCAGTTCCAAAGCAAACCATATGAGTAGTAACCACACACCCAAAAAAAAACAAATTAACAGCTGAAGAGCAAGATTTAACCAAATAAGGCTTCCAGATCTCTAAAGCCACCTTTTCATTTGTTAATTACTGAATAAACTAAACCCTTGGGAGAAAGATTCTGAATCTTACTGATTAGAATAAAATAAAATAAAAACTGTAAAAGCTAGTCATCATAGATCATAGAGGATACCAGAAATGAAATTGATCAGCTATTTAATTGAAACTAAACAAATGAAAAGTGATCTGCCCACATCTAAAACACTAAGGATTACTGCAGTATGAAATTACCTATTTCGAAACCCTAAAATTGACCTTGTTTCGTTGAGATTGGGGGTACCTAAGAGTAGCAGAATTGGGAAATCCTGAGTGGTGGGAGGAAGAAGGCGGTTTCTTCTACCAATTTTGATGGAGATATTTCCAGAAGCTCCTCTTCCTCCAGACGGCAACTCTAAATTCTTTGCTTGCAAGCTTTGCTGTCTAGTGTCGATCCATAAAAGTCAGGAATTCGGCAAACAAACAAACAAAACCCGCCACGTTTTACAGGAATTTCCGATGTCGCTTACCCGCTAACCCGATTTGGTTATCGGCTCGGCTCGGCTCGCTTAAGCCGCCGCGTTATGAAGTTTCACACCGCCTTGTTTTTTACAGTAAGAAGGAAATATTTCAGCGTAAATAAAACGGACATTAGTCACATTATGAACAAGCAAATGTAACATTCCACCCAAAAAAAAAAATGATTAGCCGTTTGAAATTTAACAGAGATAAAAAAAAATTCCTCTTTCAGAAACTCAATTATTCTTTTTTTTTTTTTGAGCAAACTCAATTATTCTTGAGAGCTACGTAGCATAGACGAGCTCTAAGTAGCACATGTATAAAATGTGGTGGGATTTATGTGATCTCACTCACGTGTCGGTAGGACCAGCATAACCTAATAATAGTGCTAAGCATTATTTCATTTAATTGTCCACATATGGCGAAATCTGAAACCAAAAAAAAAAGAATTATAAAGCATACCAGAATTTGGTGATTTGGGCTGACTGGGCTTTTATGGTCCAGATTAGGCTTAAAAGGCCCAAAATAATTCCTCACTTTTGGGTACGGCCCATAACGAGGCCTAATACCACAGTATCTCAATTCGGAATATGAGCCCAGGACCGGGTTTGATTGATTTGCGGTAAAATGTGAAGAAACGTGGACTTGACGGCAATGAGGAATTAGAGCCACACAAAGCACTTATCCGTAACAAGTGAACACCAACACTTGTCTAGTCCAAAATGTCTAGTCTAACAATCCCATTCATTTGGCTCATTTTGTAGCGATCGCAACGAATATCACGCCTCAAAAAGTCAAAATAAATGCATAAATAGAAAAATTCTCATTTTAATGGGATACTAAGTTATGACCATATGAAAGATTTGATCATTACATTTCAATATTTAGGTAATTGATTACCTTTAGTGAACTTTATTTAAGCTAAGAATATGGCATACATACGTATTTGGTAGATCGAGAGGTCGAACAAAACTTAAGCGACGTAAAAATAGCAAGTAACCACAAACATAAACATGTCACGAAGAAAACAAAAGACACAAGAGGGCTCGAGAATGAGGTAAGCTACGCCCTAGTAAACTAATGTTACCGATATATCATATAGGTATTATAGGCGGGCAAAATTCCCTATCAATTAGCCAGCATCTAATTCTCTATCTTATTTATTTTGCTATCCATATTTATTATACTTTATCCTTTACTAGGGTAGTTACTCTAGTTAGGATATTATTTATGGAGGAGAATCTTATCTTCGCCTGAGATAAGATACTTGGTTGACTTGGGGAGCAAGATATCGCGAAACCCTAGCCCTGGTGGGCCGATCCACCTAGGGGCGCGCGCCCCTCCCCCTCTTGTCCCTCTCCTCTATAAATACACATGCATTCATGTGCCTGGTAAGTCAAGTTCTAAGCCATCGCTCTGCCTGACGCCTTTATTCAACATTGCCCTTACTGACTTAAGTATCGGAGGTGGATTCGGGGTCGCTCGCCCCTTGGTCCATTGTTTTGTAGGTCATTGAAGGGGAAGAGGCTTGTAGAGTGGAAGAACACTGAAGATCATTGAAGAAGGAGTAGAGACTTGTACACGGCATATTTTTTGTGTACTAACATTTGGCGCCGTCTGTGGGGACGGTAGAACGTCCTTCTCGTTGATTATCGATCCGAGAAACGTTTCCCGCTGAAAGAGATGACTTTGGGATCTATCCCAGAAGAGGAGGTCGCAGTGTTCGTTGATGACGGTGAAACCCTAAACGCTGGGGGCAACGCCATCGCTGACAACCAAGCCAACAACGCTGGCCACCACGTCGCCCCCGCCATCCATGGCGCGACCGTGGCCGAGAACCACGCCGGCAACCGCGCGGACAGCCGCGAGACAGCGCGCGGCGGTCGCCAGGGACAACCCGCGATCGCGGGCTCAAGCCCCGCGGTCGCGGGCGAAACGCGGGCCGCGGGCGCGGATCCGAGCCCCGCGGTCGCGGTTAACGCGCAGACCGGGGATCTTCGCGATCGCCTCGGTCGCCGCGACCACCACCCCCTGCTGAGGGCGCGGGTGAGGGTTACGAGGAGCCTCGTAATCTCCAAGACACGAACAACGCTTTGCGGTTCGAGCGCGTTGGTTCGAATGTGGCGAGTAGTTCGGGTCCACCTGTCGAGACTCAGGCTGACCTCGATTACTTATTCCAGCCCGAGTTGATGGCGATCAGAAGTTCACGTGACTCCGTTCCCGGAAGAAGGCATGATCGCTCGTCCCTTCGCATCCAAGAGCTTTCGCATGACCACGGTAGCTCGCTAGCCCACCGAAGCGGTGCGCGCGGAACGAGTGAGAGGGTTGGGCTGAGGGATGTCGCGGGACCGACAAACGATATGACGGGAAGGGATCGCGAGGAGGAAAGGCCTCATCTTCAGTCTCAACTCGAGGAGGCCAGGAAGGAGATTG
>OZ002731.1:41823494-41886417 GCA_963924305.1 Polygonum maritimum | reverse complement strand
AGTTGATGGCGATCAGAAGTTCACGTGACTCCGTTCCCGGAAGAAGGCATGATCGCTCGTCCCTTCGCATCCAAGAGCTTTCGCATGACCACGGTAGCTCGCTAGCCCACCGAAGCGGTGCGCGCGGAACGAGTGAGAGGGTTGGGCTGAGGGATGTCGCGGGACCGACAAACGATATGACGGGAAGGGATCGCGAGGAGGAAAGGCCTCATCTTCAGTCTCAACTCGAGGAGGCCAGGAAGGAGATTGCAGCGCTGAAATTCTCCTTGGAGAAGATGTAGGGAAAGCTCCTGGTCGACGAAAGTCACCAACCGTAGCGTTTGGCTAGTGTCATCCACGTTCTCGATGACCGCCAAACCCCGGAACCTACGGGTGACGGAAGCGAGGGTTCGGACAGCGACCGGAGGGCCCCAAAGGGCCGAAGGAAAGGAGGAGACCGCGAGAGGGATAGGCGTGCCTGGAGTCGGGACCCGCAAGAGAACTCCCGTTCCACCGAGCAAGAGAGCTTGCGGGACCACAACCAAAGTGGGTACGAATCCCGGAGGAACGGTCACGGCAAGCGAAAGCCCCGCAAGAGGCGCCGCAACCGCGGGCGCGGAAATGAACCCCGCGGACGCAGAAGCGAGCCCCGCGGGCGCGGGAACGATCTAACCCGCGGGCACGGATCGCCGCCAGCAACGGACGATTCCGCGAGCGGCTCGACCCGCGACTGCGGGTCCATCAGCCGCGATCGCGGGGACAGAGGGCCAGCGCGGAAGGATTCGCGATTACGATCGGTACCGTCCTAGGAGTCGGCATGACGAGGATGATGACAGATTTGACCGCGACGAGCGTCGCGAGATCGAGGCTCAAGCCGAGCAGCGGACCGGAGAAGAGGCTGCTCGACCTGCTCAAGAGTCAGGGAGGACTGCGGCAGTCGGCTCAGGACCAAGTGGATAGGAAGTTGGCTTTGGTAACTTCTACATCATTCCATCGAACTATTCAGCAGGCGGAGCCGCCCAAGAAGTTCACACCACCAAGCTTCACGGTCTACGACGGTGCGTCGGACCCAGTGAACCACATCGCCTATTACACACACAAGATGGCGTTGTGGACTTCTGACGACGCCATCATGTGTAAGATGTTCCCCGGGAGTCTCGGGAAGGGCGCGATTAGATGGTTCCAAAGCTTGGAGTCCGGGTCGATCCGGTCATGGGGGCAGTTGGCTTCGGCTTTCGCGAAGCGGTACATTGCCAACAGTCGAGAAGCGATCTCATTGGACACGTTGCTCAGCCTAAGGCAACGCAAGGATGAGGGCCTCCGTCGGTTCACAAACCGTTTTATGGAGTGCTACGCTCAAATCGACGGATGCGATGAGAAGACCGCTATAGCCGCCTTCCGCTGGGCTGTACCGAAGAAGTCCAAGCTCCGAGAGAGCCTGACTCTGCGCCTGCCCTCCACACTCGACGAGCTGCAGGATCGAGTCCATCAATACGCCAAGCTGGAGGATGAAGACGACGGCGATCGGTCCCCTATACCTTCCCGCCGAGCGCGCGGATCACCTAGGCCGAATGCCGGGAAGCGAAAAAGGGTAGACCAGGGCGTGTTTACTACATTCAACATTCCGATCTATCGCCTCCTGACCCGGATTCAGAACTATGAATGGTTCAAGCTCCCGCCAAGAGGGGATGCGGAGGACAACCAACGCGGGCGTAAGTGGTGCATGTACCACCGAGCTCGGGGGCATATGACCGAGAATTGTGAGCCCTTCAAGGAATATCTCGAGGAGCTCGTAAAGAAAGGATACCTCAAGCAGTATATTAAGACCTCGGATGACGAGGGAACGAGTGCTAAACAGATTGAGGTAGTCCAGACTATTACGGCTCTTTACAAAGAAGACGATCCGGAGTCGCGAAGTCGGTTTCCCAGGGAGTGCCACGAGCTAGAGGTGATGCGCGTCCAGCATGCCGAGCCGCGCCCCCCGCTCGGACCACGCGGACCGGGACTTGTCTTTCGCGACGAAGACTTGGCAACTGTCCAGCACCCGCATAACGACCCGCTTGTCCTGACGGTAGAGCTCGGAGAGGTCAAGATCCACCGCGCCTTAGTGGATTCCGGCAGCTCGGTCGACGTGATGTACTACGACACGCTCAAATCACTCGGAAAATCTAAGAAGGACCTTGAAGAGGTCAATATGCAACTTTCCGGACTCGGTGGATACCCCACTTTTCCACTTGGAGTCCTAAAGGCTCGAGTAAGTCTCGCCGGAAAGGAGCATCACACCGAGTTCGTAGTCGTCGACGTCCCAGGGCCGTACAACTTGATACTCGGGCGACCTTGGATCCATGGCATGGGAGCGGTGCCTTCATCCCTGCATCAAATGGTCCAATTCATGGATAAGGGCGCAATCGTGCGGGTGTGGGCTAACCAACTTCAAGCGAGGCTATGCGCGAAAGGAGTCCGGCCCAATGAGAGGGTCGCAGATGGCGACAAAGGGCTCGGGCGAATGGACATAGTCACCGGCACCGACCGAGAACACCGCCCGGATCGCCGTGAGCGCGGCTCCAACCGCCGCGAGCACGGTGAGGACGGCCGCGAGCGCGGCCCACCTCCCGCGGGCGCGGGCGAGAACCCGGCGACTTGAGGCCCTGCGCGGCCCTAGATAAGTCAGCCGAGACCTAGGATTTCATATAGTGGGGGCGGTACTCTTTTTCCCACGCGGTTTTGATGAGGCCCCCCTTTAGGTTTTCATTTTTTTTTGTTTGTCCTTAGTTCATGACATTTCATATTTGCATTTCTAATTGAAGTTTGCATTGTCTTGCATTAGATTGAGTCTTGCACAAAAAAAAATACCAACGTTATGCGACGCGCTAACGGAATAACTTGGCCAAGGAAAACACCCCATGAAGGCCCTACGATACGCATGCGTAGGAGTTGCACGGATCCCGTATTCATGGAATACGGATGTACGAATATACGAATATACGATTATACGAATGTACGAATATATGAATATACGAATGAGAGCACCCTAATCTGCATGGCCACGAATGAGAGCACCCTACCCGGGATAGTACAAGGTACACGAGTATACGGGTCCCGGAGGGGGGCATTGTAGGCGGGCAAAATTCCCTATCAATTAGCCAGCATCTAATTCTCTATCTTATTTATTTTGCTATCCATATTTATTATACTTTATCCTTTATTAGGGTAGTTACTCTAGTTAGGATATTATTTATGGAGGAGAATCTTATCTTCGCCTGAGATAAGATATTTGGTTGACTTGGGGAGCAAGATATCGCGAAACCCTAGCCCTGGTGGGCCGATCCACCTAGGGGCGCGCGCCCCTCTCCCTCTTGTCCCTCTCCTCTATAAATACACATGCATTCATGTGCCTGGTAAGTCAAGTTCTAAGCCATCGCTCTGCCTGACGCCTTTATTCAACATTGCCCTTACTGACTTAAGCATCGGAGGTGGATTCGGGGTCGCTCGCCCTTTGGTCCATTGTTTTTGTAGGTCATTGAAGGGGAAGAGACTTGTAGAGTGGAAGAACACTGAAGATCATTGAAGAAGGAGTGGAGACTTGTACACGGCATATTTTGTGTACTAACAAGTATGATACTCGATATCGCTCGTGGAAATGCCAAATGTTTATATGGTGACATATAGTGTTTTGTATATACATTATACAACCCTAGATACTAATGGAATTAATTAATAACACTTGTATTGAAATAACGGGGTTTAGGGCTTTCGTAACGGTTATCAAAACATACATTTTAGAGCTTAGAGCTTAGAATGGCTTTTTTTAGTAAAACTCGTGTGCAATGAATTAGGGTTGGGGTTTGATTGGGCAGATAGCACAATCACGTGGCTCCCATGCGATGCTATGCCGATGAGTGGCATCAGAAAGGGACGTGACTAGGATCCACTCACTCCACACGTAGCCGTCCACGTCTGCGCGCTCCTACGTGTCACCCTAAACTTGTGGTTGAAATCACTCCTTCCTAGTTCCTAGCTAATATATATCGACCTCTTTTCCTCGCCAAGAAAATCAATACCCTTGGTAACTTGGTTCTCAGTCAAAATTTTCGGCTTGAGAATTTATCTATCTACCTATGGTATGTAATTATTTAAACAATGATTCAGATTATGAGAGGCCTTAAGAGCCCCTTAAAATCGTAGTCCGGTCTCGAACAACGCTCTCTCAAGGAAAGAGTCAAAGAGTGTCATCTCTCTTTTTTGCTAGGATCAAACACATGAACCATATATAAGGTTGTTAGAGCACTCACAATGGGTGTCATTTGGCTCATGTGTTCAAAATCCTAAACCCTAAACCATATATAAGGTTGTTAGAGCACTCACAATGGGGGTGACCCATTGGGTCTCTCAACATTTAAAAAAAAGAAATAAAAACATAATGAGATTTATTGTAAGATGAGTCCCTCGAATGAGAGACTATGAGAGGCCTTAAGAGCTCCTTAAGACTCAAAAAATTAATATTTAATTGATGAGAGACCCATTTGGATCTCTACTAATAGAGATGCCCTTAGCTCAAGCACCTCATTGATGGTCAAAATTGAGGTTAATTTCTTTGGTTATTTTTTGGATAAATATTACTCAATTAGTAAATGAACGTGAAAGTCCTTTGCTAAAGAATACGTACGTATAATAATTATCGTTTGCATCTGCATAGGTTTTTTAGCCAAACAGTAACATTACGCGTGTGATATGATAGGTCGGCCAAAACGTCCCAAATATACTTTAGGAAGACATAAACAATTCCTCGACATTATAATTTCCGTATTTATAATAACTAATTTCTAAATAGGAAATTTCACTTGTCGATAACTTGCTACTATTATCCCCCTTGTGTCAATGTGGTCTCGTAAAAATGTCTACGTCGGCACGCAAGTGGGCCCGAGAGCTGGGCCCACGTCACGCTATAAGCAAAGCCAGCCACAAACACAACCCAACCCACCCCCTCCCACCACTACCTTCACGCCACGTGTCACTCCACCTTATTCTCTCTCCTCCCTCCAACCTGGCTTCAAGTCTCAACAAAAGCCCACAACTCTTTCTCTACGTTCCTACTAAAACAAAACCAGTAACATTGAGATCGACCGTTAGTCATTACATTACTTAACTTAACTCGGAGCTCCATCGATCGATATGCTGAAAGAGGAGCTATCATGCGGAGGAGGAAGCCCCAGAGGCGACACGTGGGCGCGAGTGTGCGACACGTGCCCGTCGGCCCCGAGCCGAGTCTACTGCGGGGCTCACGCCGCGTACCTCTGCACCCGCTGCGACACGCGGCTCCACGCGCCCGCGTCGGGCTCCGCGGGGCACGGGCGCGTGTGGGTTTGCGAGGCGTGCGAGCGTGCCCCTGCGGCGTTCGTGTGCAAGGCCGACGCCGCCTCCCTCTGCGCCGATTGCGACTCCAGGGTGCACTCGGCCAACCCGCTCGCCCGCCGCCACCAGCGCTTCCCGGTCCTGCCGGTCTCCGACGGCCTATATGGGGCTTCCGCCGCCAATCCAGGTTCGAGCACACTCTCAAAAGTTTTAAGGCTTTGTTTTGTGTAACGTTGCACGTTAACGGAATTGACCGAATTGAGAGGTTTATATTGAATACCCGAGTAATTGATTAAAAAAACACTTGAAATGGGTTGAAATGTGGATTATTTGAGGGAGCTGGGAGCATAACGACCTTAATTAAGCTTTGATTAGCTAGAGTGACCAACTACTACTTTTTTTAGATATAGTAATGGACATGTAAGGGCAATTGAATAAGTTATGATTGAGGAGAAAGTGTTAAAACAAAAGGGCAACTGAATTGTTAAACATTGAGAGTGATTCTTTTTCAAAGATCTGAAGTTAGTAAGAACCATCTTTACTTAGAGGTTTGTTTAGGAAACTTCTTATATGTGTGTCAAACAATTTGAATCTCTAACTTGAGAAGTGTAATATATAATTGCTATTTTGGCATTGTTGAACTCACCACCATACATAGTGTGAATTTTTCGAAATTTAAGGCCAATATATGTACGTGATATATGTATATATCATCTCTTGTTTATGATTATAGGCAGAAGGGCGTTGGCTCAGGCAGCAACCATGGGAGAATCTGAAGGCGGGTTTGATGAAGACGACGAAGACGAAGCAGCCTCATGGCTTCTACTGAATCCACCAAACAACAACAACAACAACAACAACACTAAGGAAGTCAACAACAACAACAACAACAACACGAATGGATGTGCTCTTGGTGGGGAGGTGGTGGACGAGTACTTGGACTTGGTGGAGTTTGACTTAGGAGGTGCCAGTGCCCGGTTGAACGACGAGAGTGCCTACAACCACCATAGCATCCAACAGAGCCACCAATACGCGGTGCCCGTTGGTGTCGGAGAAGGGCATGACGGTATGCATGAACACCACACCTTTCAAATGGGCTTGGATTATGACATCAAATCTGACCACTATGCCTATAACAACAACAACAACAACAACTTGTCTATTGGCCACAGTGTAAGCTTTTCAATTCCTTACTCATTACTTGCATTGCATACCCATCAAATTTTAGCTCCGAATTCAAGTAAGACTCTTTGTTAAAATATTTGTATGTACTTATATAGTTTTATATTTCACCCTTATACTAATCATATCACTTTGTTCTATAGTAATATATGACTTTTTTTTAAGTTGAGAATTAAGCTGGAATGATATACTAAAACTGATAATATGTGCCTTGATCGCGTGCATGTAGGCCTAACACATAAGTCCGATGATATTTCATTCTAAAATGCGAAACTTAACCCAAAACAACTTTTATTTTATGACTATGATCAGGTATCAGTCTCATCCCTAGATGTAGGCATTGTACCAGATTCCACAACAAGCGACATCTCGACGTCACAAGTGCGACATTCAAAGGGTACGATTGAGCTCTTCTCGAGCCCTTCCCTACAACAAATGCCAACCCAACTTTCTCCCATGGACAGGGAGGCAAGGGTTCTAAGGTACAGAGAGAAGAAGAAGATGCGAAAGTTTGAGAAGACGATTCGTTACGCTTCTCGAAAAGCGTACGCGGAGACGAGGCCGAGAATCAAGGGTCGGTTTGCAAAGAGAACAGACATTGAGGCTGAAGTGGATCAGATGTTTCCCAACACGGTCATGGCTGATACAGGATATGGTGTTGTGCCTTCTTTCTGAAGCCAAGCCTTATATATATAGTTTTCTTGACTTGATGTGGTAAAGATCATATGGAAATTTAGGTTTTTCGACCAACTTCGAATTTGCACCTATATATATATATAATTTGTTTCTGTATTATTTTGAATTATGTTGAATTTACCAAGAATTAGTTTATGAATCATGTATCGGTATATTGTTTTTATTTTTTGTATAATTAGGTTGAGATTTATTGGGTCCTCTAAGCGACCACTAGGACAAGCCCTGTATTTATAATGGGACAGATATGATTTAAAATACAATCAAATCTTCTAATATGTCCTTAAATGTATACAATAATACATTTGTACTCAAATCTCTTTATTTTTACATTTGAAAAGTACGTAAGTTGAAAAGTGCATAAGTGCTCCTTTGGGTTAAAAACATTTGAAAAGTACATGATTGCTTGTTTGGTTAAACACAGGAAGTGTATTTTCCATGAAATAAAAGTATGTGAATTAAATATATTTTCTATTGTACTTCATATGATTTGTAAAAAAGCGTTTGGTTAAAAATATTTATCTAGAAATTAAAAATCTTCATTTTTTTGGTTAGATTTGAAAAGTCATATTTTTCCATGATTATGTGAATGAAATATATAGAAATTGTACTTCATGTGATTTGTAAAAAAGTGTTTGGTTAAAAATATTTATCTAGAAATTAAAAATCTTCATTTTTTTGGTTAGATTTGAAAATTCATATAAATTTATAAGAAATTATTAATATAACCCTAATATGTGAAATCTAATTGGTTAATATAAGGATAAAATGATAATTTTATATTTACTTAAGTATAAAAAAACAAATATTTTAAAAAATAATGGAAAAATTGGATCTTACCTACCCCTACATGGTAATTGCAATTCCTCCATTTTAGGAATTGAAAATCATGGAAGTTGTGATTGTAATTTTTCAAACCAAACACATGTATTGATGTGATTTTTATAGCAAACCAAAACAAGCACTAAGTGTAGCCTAAATGTACCCATCACTTTTTGACGAGTGCATATAATTGGATGAATTCTCATCACTTGTTATTTTTTTTTGGTAGAAGCATCACTTGTTATTTTTAAAATGTGTACGCTTGTTTTAATGGCATAAATATTTGTCTTCATGTTTATAAGCATTGAATTAAATGTTGTTAACACACATTTTATTAATATATCCGAGAATGATTTAATTTCGTTCAATTTAATCGTTTTTTATGTTCATTTAAAATATTCGTTTTAAGTTCATTTGGAATGCTAGTTGTCTCATTTGTAAACTTTTTGTTGTGTTATTATCAGGTGCCCTTTGTGTGTCCAGTTGAAACCCCGATGTATAATGCCCTTTATGTGCATTTGAGAACTTAATGAAGGCCCAAATTAAGCCCACTTAAGTCCAGGCCCAAAATAATAGCCCAATGCATATGAAGATAATATGGTAAGATAAAACATAATGTCCAGCAGCATAATTAAATCAGATTCTTTGATGGGAAAGAGGCAAATCCTTTAGAGGACAATTCATCTAGAAACTCATTAAACTATAAAAAATTTGATTCCAATCATATATTCTGGGCTTATCACCTTTAATCAGCAAACACAATAATAAATATCTACAACATTATTTATCATGCATTCCACTTGTTGTATAGAAAAATTACCACAAACAATGCAATTTCAAATACACAGTGCTTGAGTGCATCAATTACATATCCAATCTTTGCACTTTCTAATCCAAACAGCTCCCACCAACAAATTCCCTTCAAATAAACAAAAAAAAATGAAACATTATTAATTATATAAAAAAATACATCTGGCCCCTCTTTGCACCTCATATCCTCATCCACTTCCTAGTCAGATTCCATTTTTATTTTTTTAATTCAGATTTCTTGTGATATAAATCCGTACAATTGTATTGGACAACAAATTTACCCTTGAGAGAGCACCTAGTTTTGGCTCTCATTTTATCAAATCATAATGAATTGCATTAAAAACTTTTGGATGTGTAAGATTCCACAAAAAGCTCCTTTGTAAGAGTAGACATATTTAGAAGAAGTTGTTTGCCCACTTGGCTGGTAATCTGTTGTTCTCAATCTAAAAAGCATATGCAACAAATAATGTACTAGGCTTGTATTTTAAGGCTGATCTTTGTTAATAATGCATAACAAATATTTATTTTAGATGTGATTCATGAGTAGATTATCCCTTTATTACTAGCACTGTATTTTTGTCATAGTAGTTAGATATAAGGGTTAAAGGTACTTTGTATTTATATATCTCCTATTTATCAATAAAATCATGAAAAATAGTTTACTCGGAATTTTTTGTGAAATGAGAGGTAACATTATTTATTCCCTTGTGATTTTTATACTAATATAAATAAAAAGAGTTAGGTTGTATGATCAACTTGGTGGTAGCAAGTCCTCCTCATCACTAGTTAGTAAGCGGGAAAATAGTATAAACGCGTCATATAATACATGAAAACATAAAATGTAAAAAAAAGTGAAATAAACAAAAAAAATGCGACTATGTATTTGGTAGTTGTATCTAGATGTGTATGGGAAATTAAACATCCAAAACCCAACTAAATAAGTCATGTGTAATCCTGAAAATTTACATTAATGAAACTCATAATTTCAGAATTCTCTATACTATAGAGGTGTATGAATGACTCTCCTTTCTTAATTCTCTATACTATAGAGGTGTATGGGCAAGACTAACTTAACCAAAGGAAGATTTGAATTTTGTAGCATTAAGTTGACAAATCTTAATTATTCCAATCTCAACTCAACTTTTATCTGATACGATGCAAATACTTTTTTGGAGTGTTTCCTCTAGAATTATGCATAATATGGGCTTAATCTTTTTATTCTGTAGGAATATAAACTTGTTTATTGAGAACAAAAAAAAAATAAAAATATAAACTTGTTTATTGGTAGTAGGGGCCTTGGGGCCAATGTTAGAGAAGTGGTTTTGAAACCCTAGTATTATGATTAATGGGAATGTTAGAGAAGTGGTTTGCAATAATATTCTTGAAACCCTAGTATTATGATTAATGGGACCCATGACAATTAATTAGACGAGTAAAATGGAATCCATGTCATATGCATTTGCCATAAATTCTTCTTTCTTTTTAGAGTGATGATACATCATCATTCACAAACAAAAGCATTTTGATTTCAATCAAGACAAGTACAAAACTGCCCCTCGTTAGGATTAATGTCATATTCATGAATCATGATAATAGATTACACTATATACTTTATATTATATATATGAGAAAGACTCATTCCTAATGAGTCTTGCCATGAGAAATAGGAATGAATGTACACCGTTAGATTATCTCGATCAAACACGCGTTAATCAACCAGAAAAAAAAAAGAAAGAAAGAAAAGGCTGAACGAAGGCGGAAGACGAAAGAGAACGCTCCCAATCTTCGCCTCCCCCAAATCCTCCTCCGCCATTTCTAGACCTCCGTCCATCCCATCGACCTCGCCACCTGCCACCTCCTTCGTCTTCTCCCGTTCCTCCGCCACTTCCGCCACCCTCCCCTCTCCCTACACCGGCTCCGCCAAGGTTTCAGATCGAGTCGTCAAACTCTCCGTCAGATCGAGAACAAGGATTCCAGATTGGCTTGCCAGGTCGTTGTTAACAACGATCTGCAAGGTATGGTCATCGCTGTCATTGACTCTCAAGAAGGATTCCAGATTGACTCTCAACAAGGTATGATCAACAAGGATTCCAGGTTGTTGTCCCCGTAATTCTCTTTGATCTGGTGTACTTCGGACTCGATTAGACCTAGAAATTGGCAAATCGCTAGGTCGCTTTTCAAATCTGTATCTCGTAAATTTGAATTTTGAAATTCCGGTTTCGATCTGCTCTGAGTTGATGGATTTGTGTGTGTAATTAGTGTGCTATAGTTCTGTGGACGATGCATCCATGGGAGAGAGAGGCTCGGTTGATGAAGGAAGCCATTACAAATGGACCTGAGGGCTATAGCTTGATAATAGAAATTGCTTGCACTAGAACATCTAAGGAGAGCAAGGAAAGTGTATCATTCTCTGTTTAATGTCTCCATTGAAGAGGACGTTGCATTTCTCCATGCCAATGACACTGAGAGAAAGGTGTCAACATTTAAGCCTAAATCTCTCCATATAGTGTGTTTTCTAGTGTTTTCCTTACATTGTGGTGTTGTGTTTGAGCAGTTTTTGGTAGCTCTGGTGAGTTCTTACCTATATGAAGGGCCTCGTGTGAATGATCAAGCTGCGAAATCCGAGGCTCAGAATCTTCGCGACGCCATTGTATGTTCCATGAGGGCATGAGTTGCATTGTGAAACATGATCATTGGTTATGGTCTTTTTTCAGTTTCTATTTATTTGCATTGTCCTTCTACTGTAATTAGTATCTTAAATGTCTCCGGCAAAGCTCCTGATCTCGAGGTTGCTTTGTCTGACCATTCCCCCGGGGCTATGTCCGTCTTCATTTCAATTCAGAGGTTTTATGGCTGGATGACTAGCTTGAATCGTGTGTAAAACTTTATTCAATTGTCAATGTAAGTTCAGTTGTTGTTCTTCAATTGCTTGTTTTTTTGGCCTAGTCCATGTTTTGTTTCTTCAATCGTGTGTAAAACTCAGCCTTTTAGTTCTTCTTGGTGTGTTTTGGTGTCCTTAGTTCTTGCTAATGAAGGAGATGTGTCATGTGAGTAGTCAATGCACAATCGACGACCGTGATTGCACAATCGACGACCGTGATTGCACAATCGACGACCGTGATTGCACAATCCTTGGTCGTGATTGCACAATCCTTGTCGTGATTGCACAATCGACGACCGTGATTGCACAATCCTTGGTCGTCATTGCACAATCGACGACCGTGATTGCACAATCCTTGGTCGTCATTGCACAATCGACGACCGTGATTGCACAATCCACGATCTAGCTAGTTCACTCTAGTAGTGTAAAGCGGTTCCGATTTAGCTATGTTCTTGTGTGTTATTGCCAAATTGGAAGTGAAATGCAATAACTTTTGGCTCAGTGATCCGTTCGAGGCGTGTGAGCAGTCGTATCGAAGGTCTCGACGTAAGCCACGAGGTGGAGTCTTAGTTTTGCGATTTCCGGCCCGGCATCAGACCAGAATCTGGGGGAAGCAGATAGGCGTCAGGGAGTCCGGGGAGAAAAGGGGCGTAACTTTGCGCTCGGTTATCGGAACGAGGCGTATTTTATGTCATTTCGAAGGTCTCTTCGAGACGGGGCTATAGTCAGGGCCTGTGTGTTGGGGGGCCTCGCAAAAAAATGCGTTTGAGCCTCCAAAACCGCGTTTGAGTGTCCCAAACCGCGTAGTTAGGTCCGTGTGGCGAATAGGCACAGTAGATCCCGTCGAGACCTTCGAAATGAGTGGTCATAGTAGAGTTGAACAAATTGACATGGCTAGAAATTTATCTATTGAACCCATCCAGCTATGCAAACTTTTCACATGGAGTTGCACAAACTTGACCATTGAGTTGCACAAACCTGACCATTGAGTTGCACAAATTTGACCATTGAGTTGCACAAATATTGACGAACAAATTGACCATAGAATTCAACACATTGGTAATAGAGTTGAACAAATATGAATGAACAAATTGACCATTTAGTTGCACAAATGTGACCATTAAGTTACCATTGAGTTGCACAAATTTGACAAATGAGTTGCACAAATTTGACAAATGAGTTGCACAAATTTGACAAATGAGTTGCACAAATATGACCATTGAGTTGCACAAATTTGACCATTGAGTTGCACGAAAAAAAAACGAAAAAAAAAATCGGAAACAAAATCGGGGAAAAATGAAAAAAACAGAAAAACGTGTATAAAAAACGTGTATAATACGCGAATAATACGCGTATAAAAAACGTGTATTATACACGTATTATACGCGAATAATTCGCGAATAATTCGGCCGTGTGGGTATTTATGCTTGTTTCCCCCGCGTGATGAACGGCCGAGATTCATTCCTATTTCCTACCATAATAATCATTCCTACCGGATCCGGACCCTATATATATAATCTAAGAATCTTATCTCTTGTTATAATTCTTAGCCTCTTTGGTGATTATTAAAGGCCAATTATAGATACCCTAGCTTAATCTACGTCCCTAACCTAGGTTTCATCGTTTTAATTACACAAACGGATCAGTATATGTGTCATATCCTCTTACATATAAAAAAATCTTCACAAACCAACGGCGTTTTAATCCTCGTTATTTTTTTTGAGGAAATCCTCGTTATTTAATACTGACTGGTTTCGTATTTAATACTGACTGGTTTCGTTTTTAAACCAAGCTAGTGGTATATGATTAAGAGCACCACTATAAACATGGCCCACCAAAGAATCAATACTCCTAATTAATTAGTTAATCCACATTAAGGGTAATTAAACTATGATTACGCAATATTTTATTATTAGAAAAAAGACGTACTCTTCATTTGCTATCGGTACCACCGTACTATAACACCACATATTTTTTATATATATATAAACACAACACAAACCATCTCATTTCATCTCATCACAAAATCTCACTCTAGCTACCAACCAAACACAAAACACACAAAAAAGGAGCAACATATTAAACAAAAACAAGAACAAAAACATAAGCTAGCCAAATGGAACCTACAAGTGCAACCATCCACCACCACGCCAACGCCAACGCCACCGCGGCTTCGGCCATGGGAGCCGGGATCCGGTGGAACTCGCCCATACCGTATCTCTTCGGCGGGATGGCGATCGTGTTGATGCTCATCGCCACGGCTCTACTCATTCTTGCTTGCACTTCAGACAAGCATTCCGACGACAAGGAGAAAGATGGCGCCGGAAAATCTTCGAAAGTGGTCGACGATGGCCCGAAGTTTGTCGTCATCATGGCCGGAGCTCACAAGCCTACCTTCTTGGCCAAGCCCATGCCCAAGCCCAAGCCCGAGCCCGAGCCCATCGTAGGCCTCCCGAATAGTAGTAGTACAACTACTAGTATTTGTTCACCAAATGGCGATGAGGAAGTATAGGTAGTAAATAGAAGGGAAATGAGTGTGTGAGCTTAATTTGTACGTACATAAGTTTTGAAGGGTAAATCGGTAGCAGTTTGTTTAGTTACGGATTTTTGTGTGACTTTGTGACGGTTTTGGGTTGTCGCGGTAAAAAGCTACTACTAGTTGTCAATATGTGTAATTGAGATTTTTGAACTAAACGAGTTGATTTGATCTTAGTATGATTACTATGATATGATGGAAACGATTTTTTTTCTTTATCTAAAACGGTGAAAGTTGATGTGCAAAAAAAAATTACTGAATTTGAGTGGTAATTAATCTTGTTATATAACTTCATGATCGACTTAACGGGTAAAACAAGATACAAAGTTGACTGATTTAACCAAATACGGACTATTATAGCTTGTATGTGGCCAGCATTTGTGTTATCTTTCTGGTTTTGCCCCTATGCTTTTGCTATGTGACAAAACTGCCCTTGCACTATGCTAGCTGCTCTAACATAAGTAAGTAGTGTTCATGACGCTCTTTATGATAAAAATACTCAACTTTCTTTAATTAAGCTTAGCAATAGCCGTGTAATTATGTGGTTCGATATAGCGAGTTCAAGCTTGAACGATATCGGGAGCTAGATTCATTGGCTTAACATTTTAGCTCAAACTAATTGGATTTTTTGTATCCATCACAAATTGAATTTTCATATGAATGTGGTAAAATTACAAAAAAAATGAAGTTAAGCTTTAAGTAATTTCAAGTGTTGGAATGAATCTTTATACTTCAAATTTGCTAGAATCTTTACACGTTGGTAATATGTCATTTTCTTAATCACTTTGATTAACACTAAAAGGTAAATTCGGAAATCACGCACACATTTTCAAATTGTTCTTCTAGACACTAATCGTTATTTATTATTTCTTTTAAATGTGCCACAGTAATTCTCATCGGATAAAGACGGAAATTTGTTTGTATAATCAGATTTAGCCTACTAAACAAAATGCTCTATGCATTATGCATCAGATCGTCCATTGTATCGCGTAAAAAGACATCAATACTCAAAAGTAATCAACCCCTGTTGACAAAAAAATTATTTTTCTATATGTAGGTAGGATCTTTGATATCTCAACGCCAAAGTAAGCAACATATCTTGATATTTATTCTAAAAAATAAACGTCAATCAATTAAACAAAAGGAAGTGAGTTTTAGAACATGCATCATGCATGGGAAACTCGCTAGGAAAAAATATCTACATTTTAATTAGTACTACTACTAATGCTTGTCAAATCCAAGTAGTCATTATAATATATAGTATATGATTGTAAGGGGGTATGATTAGCGACACATTCATGTGCTCTAGATTAAGATATGATATTCATGATTTTGTAGTGGAAGTTTTCAAACCCTGAGAATTTTATACACACACATTTCCATTATTATCGGTATTGAAATTGGATTAATTGCATTAAAAAACCTGCATTTCAAATGAAATTTCAAGTCTGAACTATAGTGTTTTCTTTTATATTCAAATAAAACAAATAAAACACACAGTTTTTGAAAGCAACTGTGGATCGAAAACAGCAAACCATGCACGTATAATGTGTACGTAAATGATCATTTTAGGCTGGACGGGATTAAATGAACATTTTTTGTATATGATATAGTTTCATTTAATTTGTGTTCTACATAGCATTGAATCCTCCCCCTCCCAATTTAAATCTACTTACTTGAGTAAAATGGTAAACTAATTAATTTTTATTACTCTCTCTCTCCGTCTACTTCTATTTAACCTTTTAACAATTTATACAAATATTATTATAATCCTATCTTCTTTACTAAAATATCCCTATTAGATCATCATTAATGTAATTAATTCTCCTCACATACTATTTTGAATTTTACAGTTTCTAAAACTTCAATTAACATATATGAATATATTATTAAGGATTAACATATTATTTTGAATTTTACAAATTTCTAAAACTTCAATTAACAGAACCTCCACTCATTCTTGTAATAAATTACGTAACATTTTATTAATATGTTAAAATAACTTCATTTGTTCAAAATGCGTCTCTAACTAAACTTTTTCATTTTTTTTTTATCAAAAAATTTTAAGGTGAGAGGATGGTGTCCCAGTCCAAGGACAGGGAAGACCAAGTGGCTTAAAAAGCTCTTATAAGGGGATTTACATATACCCCACTTCAAAGAGACTAGGGGGGATCAAACCTGCTGCAACCTGTCAGACCGATACCTTGTCATATTCCATTAGACCAACCCCTTAAGGTTAACTTTGTCATTGTTTATCCGCACACAGACACTGATTAACCACATCAACTATGATAAAAAAAATTTAAAGAAAGAACGAAGAAAGTGCTCGAGGTCCTCACATCAAATATAAAATATGAAAGAGTGAGGGTAGTGCTATTGTGATAGTACAAAGCATTCTCAATTGTGCTATGATCCTTTTTTCACCGTGAAATTCACGATTTCATTTAAAACTACTTCATACCATACAAATGGACAAATTGAAGAGTAAAGTCTTTGCTATAAGAGACTTTTTTTCTGCATAATTCCTCACAAATTAAAGCTAGTTTAATTATAAACTAACTTTACTTGCAATATATTGTTATATTTTATAGGGAAATCGTGAGTTTGTCCTTAATTGGTGATAAAGAAGTTTCATTGAGCTAGTTTTTCAGCTAATGGTGTATGGACACATTTTATCCGATCTATTCGATTGACACCCCTATTACTTTTGGACCATTTTATTTGTTTTAGATTAAACATTTTATCTTAAAAAATGATGTCTTTTTTTCGTTCATAGAGAGGTGTATTTGGGGTATTTTTATAAGCGGAGACATTGAATATTTGATTTTAAAACTAAATCATTAAATAAAACAGCAAATCTTATACTCCGTTAGAAAAAAACAAATTACAGGATCCTTAAATAATTATATTTGATTTTTCTACAAAATTTCTTTAGATTTGTGGAACTATTTTGAGTGGCATATCTTTCTCCACTTGTCCAATGTTGGCTACACCATGGCAAGCACACCAAAAACAAATCACATCTTTCAAATTCTTTATCGTGATTAGCAAATTTCAGATCTAATTTCCATTCCAAAACCATAGTTGATGTCATCAAATCACATCAAACTACTTGAACAAGCTTAGGGATAAACACTCTTTATACCCAATAATATGTTATTATTTGATTTAGAAATAAGTCAATCAAAGTTATTCCTTGCAAGCTTAAACAACTCGATTCCATTGGCAGGCCTACATCCATTAGCAATAGCCATTAGCCACCATATGTTGTGACATCAATCATTTCATTGGCTGGATAAAAAGGTTAAGAATTTGATTCTAGAAGTGCTGTGACAATTGCTCAATGGGCCCAATAGCAACTCTTGTTGGGCTGGTATAATCAAATCGTCGGCCCATTAATCAAAATTCATGCTTATCTGTAGGACCCACGACAATATATATTTCTTTATTTCTATGTGCCTTGCTGAACACTTGAACCCGAGTCGCCTGACACGAACCGTCTCGAATGGCCATGTTTTCGAGCCGGATAATTGCACCCGTTTGTTTCTCCTGACCCACTCGAAAACATGACATATACTAAACAGACGGACAACTAGTTTCATCAGTGATGGATGGATCGAGTGGAGTATTTGCCTCGTATAAAATCGGTCATTCATAGCTTGACACATTTTCATGCCTAGTAGCCAATTGCTATCGCCTATAATTTTCCTCATTTGATATGATTATTGTTTTTTGCTTTTGTTTTTTTTTTTCTTCTAAATGTCACCTACCACCATTAATACACAAGTATGGTGCTTCGTATGTTAGAGCCATATTACCATATAGGAAGTTTTGAAGATTGCAATTTCGGATACAATACATCCTCCACCGTCCAACTACAAAACTTTAAGATTACTTGATCAAAAATCTACCAAGGAAAAATGATTATTACTTGACCAAAAAGAAACTTTTAAGAAAAAAAAAACTCTGATTATCTAAAGGAACGTTGTAGATTGATCTAGATATTTTGCCCGTGAACCAGCATACATTGTACAGAAGCTATACCTCGTTTTAGAATCTGACTCGATGCCACCCAACAAACTTAGACAAGTCTTATCAATTTACATTACTCACATGTCTCCACACAAAAAGTAAAATCATAGAGCAAACACTAATCAAAATTGTACTATCAAAGAAGTAGAAAAATGTCGACACTATGGGATTTAAAAAAACCAGCAAATGAAGAAGCAATAACATAAATGCCTCCTCTTAGGCCCCAGGCTAGTGAAAAAAAAAGAGAAACGATAGTGGCAAATGACTCCTTCTTGGGGCCCAAGTTAATCTTTTTTCCCAAATCCAATTAAATCACACTAATTTCATATTCCATTGTTGCTAATGCTAACCACAGACGCTTACCATGGGCCGCAATTATGCTTTTAATATTTGATTTAATTACCATATGGAGTTGATTTTACAGAAATGACCTAAACAAACGTTCGCCTATATATACCGACCAACTCTCACCCCCCCAAAGGCGCAAATCAAAAAAAAAAACTCTCATTTTCCAAGACAGGGCTCAACTCAAAGTCTGAAACCCAGCCTCAACCTCCAAAACAATCCAGACCGTCCGATCGAGGGAAGGATCTAGAGAGAGAGAGCGAGAGAAAAAGATGACCAGATCGCCGGTTTCGTTCTCGGCCGCCTCGGCTCCGGCGCCGTCGGCCGTGGCCTCCGCCGTCACGATATGGCGGTGGAACTCGGCGACGCCGTATCTACTGGGGAGCATAGTTCTGGTAATGGCGCTGATCGCCGTCGCAATGCTCATGCTCGTCTGCTCCATCCGCCGTGAGAACCGCCGTTCGGCCGCCGCCATGGCCGCCGAGAAGTCCGTCAAGGGAGCCGACGTTGCAGGCTCGCCCGTTCCGGTGCCGGAATTCGTCGTCATCATGGCCGGCGACGAGAAGCCGACGTTCCTTGCGATGCCGTCTGTGCTTCCGGAGGCGAAATTGACCGCCGGAGAAGACGAATCGGCCGGGAAGTGACCGGATTTTGATGAATTTTTGCTTGATTTTGTACTCCTCTGAAAAGAGGGACCAAATTTTCCGAGGGAGCGTGTAAAAACGAGGGTAGAAGGTGTGAAACAGAGAGAGATTGATGTGTACCAGCCGGATAGCACAATTTTGCCAATAAAATTTTGTTTAATTTTTAATTTTAAAAAGGAAATTCTGATTAGCTTGCAAACCTAATCGTTTCCGTACATCAAAAGCATGTAAACCACGCCATAAACGCAATTTTATGAGAATGTGGGGATCGAGATCGAATAAATTAAGCAAACAAATGCGATCAAGGAAGTACACTAAGAAATATAGGGAATTTGGTGGTGGTGGTGGCGGCCGCACTTGTAATTAAATAAAATTTCTCATCCGACCAAAATTTCAGATAATCACCCCTAATTTGTACATGTTTGCATAAATGTCCCTTAATTTCTACTATAATACTTTCCTCCATCTTTTGCTTGATTAACGACTAGTTAGAGAGGAGAATACTTAGCGATTTGAGGGTTTTATAAATAGAGCCGTAGAATATTGGGGACTTGGGGGCAATATGTGCCATTTAAAGAGTTGGGGGTTATTTTTTGATATTCTTTCAAAAGTTAGGGCATTAAACTTGTTTTCCCAGGCAAAAACTGCAAAAGGAAATAAATAGGACGCGGCGGCATGAAAACGCACCAAGATCTAAAGTGTCAACAGGCGGAGTAGATGGCATGCTGATACGCGGTCACAAGAAGACGACAAGCAAAATGAGACAGAGAAAATACGAAATTTGTTTTTTTTTGTTTTTAACTTGATATTCCCTCCGTCCTGAAAGTTTGTCCGTACGTTTATTTTGGACGTTCCGAAAAAATTGTCCACTTTTAATTTCTTTCCATTTATATCACATAATTTTTACACTTTTACTTCTAAACAATCACACAATTTACATACTTTTACAATCTATTTCTTCCTCATTTCTCTCTCCTTATGACTTTATCACCATTACCCATCTTTCGCCTCACTTTATCACCTTTATTTTTTTATTTTTTTAGACTTGCCTTAATCTACCACATTTTTTACTTTATGGACACACTTTCGGAACTGATGGAGTATATTTCTAAGTACATGGATTTATTACACTTTCAGTAGTAAGGGTATCAATATGTCTATATATTTTGTTAAAAGCCATTTTATTTTAAAAATAAAATATAAATGAGATAGATTTATAGTAGTAAGAGAAATCTAATTGCTCCATATGCCCTCTCAATTCCATCGTTTAACTCGTTTAAAGTTGAAATGATTTATTATTAATGTTTTATAGTGTATTTCCACATGGAGATGACTATTTTATATATTTGCAATATCTTTTCTTGCAGTACTTAGTTGATTTATCAATTAACCATTGTTTTTGTTGATTTCTTATCGTTTTTTAAATCGTGCAATCATTTTTCTCTTTTAAAAAATGAACAATATGTAAGTCATCGGTCCACCACCAAAACCATTCCACACCTATCAAATAGCGTGGAAACTAAAGGAAATAGTTTTTCACTAAAACCCTAGAAATGGGAAAAAGAAAAAGAAAAAACAAGAGAGGGGTTCCACGTGGAAGTGGATAATTGGTCCCGTTGGAAGAGAAAACGCGACGCCTAGACCCCGTAAAGAGGAATCCACATCGTTACCACTTGATCACCATATACCACATAAATTAATTACTTTATTATATACTAATGACGATGATAAACTCTTTATTAAAACTACTTTATCAAATTATTAAATAATTAGGGAAGTGGAATATGATGTAATCCCTTCGATAGAAATTGTGGCTCTCGACAGGAGTGAGTGGCTGGTATCAATTTGTCAATTCTTTGATCAGCGAAAATTTTGAAGAATGATTGCGCTAATTAATTATGGCGAATATGATCTCATATACGCAACACAGCACAGTTTATACAAGTATAAACTTAACGATAGAGCATACATGTATTGATTATATAACGTAACGTATAGAACCTCTTTGAAAAAACAGCAATATCATTTTATAAGATATTTGTCGTTTTCAGCAATTTTGGCGTTTCATAGCCTGTAACATAATGATCGATATATATAGTGGGATTAGGAAACATGCTAGCAAGTAATATCAATCGAAATTAGTCCCCTTCTAGACATATATATTGTTTTCATACATTTATATTCCTTTTATTAATTCACAATCATAGTAGTATTATACTCCCTCCGTTTCACAATAAGTGTCGTTTTAGCACTTAAAATTTGTTTCATAATATGTGTCGTTTTAGGTTTTCAAAGTGATTTATTAAGGGTAATAATGATAATTTTTATTGGAATGTGTATTTGTTGACTAAAGTTGTTTATTCATTGGTCAAAAAAATGTAATGAGTGGTGAGATTAAGAAAAAGTTGTAAGTTTTAAAATGAATGATTGTTTTTCTTAAAAACTGTGCTGAGAGCTAAAACGACACTTATTGTGAAACGGAGGGAGTATATAGGTCCAACATAACTACAATTACAACGACTTAAGTGACCAATTTTGTACGTTGCAGATTCGGGTTTTCATCTCCCACGAGAACGTACGTAAGAAAAATAATAAGCCGCCGTACAGAAACGTACACCGTAGAAATGAGTTATACGGCCGAAACAAATTAATTAATTAAGTACCTAACTTGTTCCGATTACGCAAAAGTACGTATATATTGTATGATCTCATGATTTCTACCTTATTTTCTGTCCCAACTTCAATTTTGCGTACGTTGCCTTAACGTACACATGTGATATATGAAGACGAAAGTTGGTGGTAGCCGAATTACATTATAAATTGTGTGATCAACACAAAATTAAGGATCGTAGCATTCATGTTAATCACAACCAGTCAAAAGGAAAGCTTCTACGAAATGATCAGTACTTTAATGCTTTCTTAATTGGTTCTTTCTTCTTTAAAAAAGCTCATAATGGCTAGCTAGCTAGCTAGTACTCCCTCCGTTTTACAATAAGTGTCGTTTTAGCACTTAAAATTTGTTTCATATTATGTGTCGTTTTAGGTTTTCAAAGTGATTTATTAGGGTGAGTAATGATAATTTTTATTGGAATGTGTATTTGTTGACTAAAGTTGTTCATTCATTGGCAAAAAAATGTAATGAGTGGTAAGATTAAGAAAAAGTTGTAAGTTTTAAAATGAATGATTGCTTTTCTTAAAAACTGTAATAAAAGCTAAAACGACACTTATTGTGAAACGGAGGGAGTATTGATCTAGTAATGTACTAGTAACTTCTTTGTTTCTGGGTTTGAAATCTAGCTATGCTCAGGAATCTCTCGAAGCACATTTGGGAATCTTCCCTAGCTTCCAACTTCCGAGGGGTGTTTTGGTAAAATGTTACTACAATTTAATTTCTCTTACCAATTAACTATGTCATCATATATCATGTTATCACTAACTATGAGCAAGTTGATGAGAATGAGGCCTAATGCCACACCATTCTAGCTTGAGTTGGTACGTACTCTCCAACGTCTTATCTTTTCCGCGATTTGGCTCGATCTGGTTATGGGGCTCATTGCATTGGTTTTCCTCTCTTGCTCCACCAGATGGAAAATTCCAACTAGCGTTTCAGTAAATGTACGTGGTTGAATTGCCCGTTTCATCCCTCTTATGAAGACTCGGCGATGCCAAACATTGTGGTTACAATCTATGGAACGGACAGGTAGCTCATTTTTGCTAAACCCAAGCCTAAGGAAGCAGTAAGAAACGGATCCGGATCATGTCTGTTCTGATATCATGTGAAATTCCGATGGGCCGAGAGAACTGGGTAATGTGTCGGGTTTATTCAACCGCTTTGCACATAAGGTCGGGATCCACCTTCTAATTCAAAAACTTAAGTCAATGGGTACGGATTTCAACTTATTTATATACCAGTGATATTTGGTTTTGCTGTAAGATTTCAATTTTCTATCTTCAACAAGAATAAATAATAAAACCGACAAAATAAAAAAAGGTTTAAATTGGAAGGTTCTATACTAGCTAGTCTCTTCACATGTAGATTGTACAAGTATTCGGCGTCGATTTTACACTTCTCTTATCGATCAAGAAGCTATGTAAACCAGTGAATAAAAAGGCGACGCCTAGGCGCTCGCCTCTCACCTAGGCAGTGAGGCAGTAGTTTCATCGCCTTTAATAGGTCAAGGCGGGCGTTTTCCAAAATGCGAGCGCCTTTGTCGCCTAGGCACTCGCCTCTCGCCCGCTCGCCTTTAGCGCCTTTCGGTAAAGTGTTTTTTAGAACAAAATAAAACAAAATTATTTTAAGAATAGGAGTAAATTTTTGAATCTTTGTTAATTTTAAACCTAACTATAAGTAAAATAAAACAAGTAGACATTTTCAATCTCCTGATTTGTCTTCTATCGATATCTACCTATACGTAAGTTAACACTAAGTACTTGATTATGATGATTAAGATGTCTAACTTATAAGTTTTCATTAATTAATGTAAATTTATGTGTTCTTATATCATTCATAAATCCAAAACTTAAGATTTATACTTATTGTATCATTGAGCGCCTTGATACAAAAGGCGTTCGCTTTTCGCCTCTCGCCTCTTGCCTAGGCAATGAGACCTATATTGCCTTTGTTCGCCTTTCGCCTTTTTATTCACTGATGTAAACCAATAAGAGCCTAGTCTATATATACCAAGCTATGAGAATTTACTTTCCCATATCACTATCCAAAATGTGACACTCATAATTTGATTATTGTCCAACCACAAATATATATATTCTGCTGATGCTTAAAACTTAATTAGCAAGATAATCTAAAAGAAAACAACATGTATTCTGATGATGAAATTAGTGTATGTTTCAATATGCAAATTTGTTCTAATTAAAAGCCTTTTTTTTCTTCTTCTTTCTATCCTAAGAAGAATATATACATATAGATAATATAGAGCCTGGCCTAAAGTATTTGATGCTTCATCGGTTAAGCTTTCATGCCCACATCACAATTCACATGCATGCAGCTTTTTGCCTTAAGCTGGATTTTAAATTTGTATGATCCATATGATTTCTTCATCATCTCATGAAACCCAACCAAAGATGGAGAGTTTCTATGCCCTTGTCATGTCAGGAATATTCTTCTTTACATTTCTAAGTTCCTATGATATGTTGAAATCATAAGGATTTTGACACAATGATCATCCGTCTATTAGACGTGTGGGTGGCCCGATACAAGGCCGGTGGGGATCCAACCTAAAACCAATTGGCAATAGGAGGAGTAGCCCACCGTCTTATATACTAGGCAATTTTGTTGCCCAACTTCCGATGTGGGATAGTTTTGTATCCCAACACGCCCCCTCAAGTGCAACTGGACCGTCCCAGTTGACACTTGAAGAAACGGGCCCAGACCGCCCGCTCTGATACCATATTAGACATGTGGGTGGCCCGATACAAGGCCGGTGGGGATCCAACATAAAACCAATTGGCAATAGGAGGAGTAGCCCACCGTCTTATATACTAGGCAATTTTGTTGCCCAACTTCCGATGTGGGATAGTTTTGTATCCCAACACCGTCCACCTGGGTTTTTCTTGGGCAGTCATTTTCGTGTATATATTTCATTTTTTAGTGGTGTCTATGTAATTTTAATTATCAATAGGAAACCCTAATTTCAACGGTTTTTCGATTTTCAACTCATTTTGCCCTAATTTTTCATTTTCTCGGGTTTACATCTTAGTACCCGTTAAGGTTACAATCTAGAGTTTGTTACATTAATGTAGCCTGCATGACACTAAAGGTTGTCTAGATTCATGTCCATTTCATTTACGTTTTGATAATTTACAACCAAATGGGCCGGGATCTTAGACTTTACCTTAGCAAAATACACGGTACGGTGTAGACATGTAGTTATCGTTGTTGTTAATGGACCTATAAACCCTTATAAATCATAATATAATATGAAATGTTCTAATAAAATTTTCCCGGCATAAAAAAATGGGAGGCAGATGATGCAAGAAAGCAACAAGACTTGTAGCTTTATTCTCTTTGGGTTTGGCTCAATGAGTACATTTGTAAGTGGATGCGGAAACTTGTAGACGCTGAGAAGGAGAGCATAAACACATGAATAGGAATTTAATCGAATGAAATGACGACTTTTTCAAAAGAAGAAAAAAAGAGGAATTTTGTAACTGTTTGTGATGGTGGACATGTGTGATGCTAATTGATCGGTTTGATGCAAGTTTTCATCTGAGGGCTAATTTATGCTACGTATATTCCCCTTCACAATAAAGCATGTGTTTGTTTTATAGTCTTACAAAAAATGTCTCATAACACTGTGATTTGTGAATATTTTTCGTTACTTTTGTGTATGTGATTAGGCCTTTTTAAGAGGTTTAATAATAACTTTTGGTTAGTAATCGACTTAGTGTTGTTCACTTTAAGATTATGCATTCTAGCATATATTTGAGTTGTGTGGGTTTTTAACCAATGAGACATAGACACTTTTGTAAATAGATATCATATTTGATGATCAAGATCTTGGGTATTTCATAGTAGGGAAAGATCAAAAAAAGATCTAGCAATTCATTGCTTGATGAAAAAGGGCAGATATTTCCAACTGAAAAAGAATGGCACTCATTCTAACTTCTAAGTTAGTGCATAATTTTAAAACTAATCTCAGTATGTACTTTGTGTATTCTTTGTTCCATTATAATTTTCATATTTTGAGCTCTTTACAATCATGAATGGTTAATCTTGGTCATTTTCAAAAACATTTTTTTTTTAATTGTCTTCTAGTTTGAGGTTTTGGAATTCCAAGTGTCCAATTTCTCACATGGATATTCTACATATGCTCTTTTTCACGTTGACTTCATGTACAGCACCAACTCAAACTAAAAATATACTCCATTAAAAATTGACGTGCATTGTAAAAAACATACATCAGAGAAAAAAATACTCCATTACTATTTTGTTCAAATTCTCGTAAAATTAATTGTAATTACTACTTTGGTCTAACCAGTGTACGAACATAGACCCATCTTAGCAATCATAAACCCATCTTAAATGATTTTTTAAACTCAAATAAACACAGTTTTATCACATTCTAATCAAACGTTTAGTTGGGCCTGTCTTGAAACCGGCCCAAGTTCTCTCAACTGATAGAAAAAATCCGAGGAAAGAAAAAACAGAGGGGGAATCAGAACGGAACGACGAACGAGAAAGAATCCTTCACCGCCGGCAAATCTCTTCCGCATCGTCAAGCCCTATAAATTCGTCTCCAAAATTAATCGGTTTGAACTTGTCCTTCTCTATTGAATTTGTTTCCTGATGCTCTTTATATCTACTCTGGTTAGTTTTTATTTTAAATTTCTCAATTGAACCTGCCACTGGTTTTGTTGCCACATTGGGTTTACTGCTGTAGGATTACGAATTTGTTGAATGTTACTGTGAATTTTGCTATGCCATCTTTGGTTATTTGATTTGATGAATTAGTTAAATTCTAAATTTAGGGCTCTAATTGCTCTAGGGTTGTGGGTTGGGACTACAATTGGATGCACACCAAGTGTTCGATAATATGTCTAGGTGGGAAATTTAGAGAGTGCCCTAAATATGGATTGTCTTGTAGCTCGAGGAGCGACTTTTTTATGCTAAAGATGGATTGGTTTTCACAAGTAATTTGCACGTTTTCAACCATTGATGTGTTGTCTTCTTAATCTGATTGATTTTTATTTAGGCTTTCCTGATGGTTCTAATTTGCAAATTTATTACATTATGTGGATTATTGGCATGTAAATATACTTTTGTAAGTAATTTTCATGATGTTTTTTTTTGTTTTGCTACTCAAAGTAAGGAGTGAGCTAATACTAGTTGATCCCAGGTTTCCGTCTTCACCTTATTTAGTTTCAAAACTAGTATATTACTAGTTATAAAATTTTTGAAAGTTATGTAACTAATATAAGAATAATTAACAGATTCAAGGGTATTGCATCCTGTTCCCTCGTTCCTGAATCCTGCTTGGGTTTTAGTAACAAAAGTCAGAGAGAAACCGCGAAACTCCCCACCGGAAGAACCCTGTTAAGATGATCGTACCATTGGATTCGTCGTCAGCCCTCACCCAGCATCGCCGAATTCAGCAAGGGGACCTCGCCATCGTCTACGAACGTGATGACCGCATGAAACCCGTCAAGGTTACTCCGGGATCCACTCACCAGAACAGGTTCGGTTCATTCAATCACTCGGATTGGATCGGAAAACCGTTTGGATCCAAGGTGTTCAGTAACCAGGGCAAGTTCGTCTACTTGCTGTTTCCGACCCCAGAGCTGTGGACTCAGGTGCTCAGCCACCGGACTCAGATCCTCTACCTTGCCGACATCAGCTTTGTGGTCATGTACTTGGAGGTTGTGCCCGGTTGCGTTGTTCTGGAGTCGGGTACGGGTAGCGGGTCCTTGAGTACTTCGCTCGCCCGAGCTGTTGCTCCCAACGGCCATGTTTATAGCTTTGATTTTCATGAAGAGAGGGCGGTTTCTGCTCGGTCAGTTTTACTTGCCTCCTCCTAATCTTACTTTTTCTCAGAGGCTGAAGCATATAAGATACTTGGAATTGAAGCTGCCTAATATTGTAGGTGCTTTTATTTGTTGTTGTATAATCAGTAATGTCTACACATACAGCTGTGTACTGATCTTTTTATCTGATCTATCTTCTTCCATATATGATGACAGAGGAGTTCTCTTTTTTTTTTTTTCCTCTCTGATTCTTTTGATGGTAGATTACAAGTTATTCAAACTGTTCAATCCTGAATGGCAGCATGATTGGGTATTTGACTGTTGTTTTCCATTTCATAAATATCGAGAGTGACAGAGAATTGATAGCTCACATTATTGGGTTTAGAGGCAATTTATGTCTGTTTATTAATGCTCTCTTGTGGTTGGAGTTCTATCATTCTTGATCATTGTCTATCATTCTTGATCATTTTATTCTTATAACTATGCTCTTTCCTTTTATTTGTTCACTTACTTAATATTATTCTTTCTTTCTTTTTGTGGCAACAGGGCGGATTTTGAGAAGACGGGTGTAAATAGCTTAGTTACAGTAGGAGTTAGAGATATTCAGGGTGAGGGGTTTCCTGATGAGTTTGTAGGGCGTGCAGATGCAGTGTTTCTTGATTTGCCGGGGCCATGGCTGGCGATCCCGTCTGCTGCCAAAATGTTGAAGCCTGATGGGGTTATATGCTCCTTCTCCCCATGCATTGAACAAGTATCTCGTTCTTGTGAGACTCTTGGCATTGACTTCACCGGTATTGCTTTTCATCTCTTCAGGTTCTTATTACCTGCTGAATGGATACTTGTCTAAGCTCCTGCTCTGCAATGTAATAATCTGTACGTCATTGTTTTTTCTTTTCTTTTATGTAGATATAAAGACATTTGAGGTTCTCCTTCGCACATACGAAGTGGAAGAAATCAGAACGGAATCCTCCCTAAGTGGATCTGCTGTTGGGACTTCCTATTTCCGCCCGTGCAAGAAGAGACAACGGTCTGGGGACAAAAGCAATCCCGCAGAGGCCTCCACAATCATGGCAAAGCCGTGTGCTGAAGCAAGGGGCCACACCGGCTATCTGACTTTTGCGAGACTCAAATCACTAATATAAGGTGACCATTAAAGTTTTATGCTTTTTCGTCTGGCTCCATCCTGTTCTTAGCCAGAACTGTTTTTGAGAGCCACAATAGTTGAGAACTTAACTTACCTCACTGAAAAATGAGGGTGTAGGTTGGGTTTGATGACATCGATTCTTATGACAAAGGACCTGTTTTGGTCTTTGATTTTGGTTTGCAAGTTTCTGAGCTGGCCGTCATATAGCATGTGTATGTTCCTTGTAGACTAGTTGTAGTAGACATTGTTATCTACAGGCAGCTGTTTCTCAATCTCATTTCAGATCACGTTTGCTATTGTTTGCAATTTCAGCCAGAATAATTTGATGTCAAGCCCTCTTTTCAGATCAACTATGTATCCTCTGATGTTTTCAAAGAAGAGAGAGATGTGCTTGGACATTCATGGTGTCCAAATTCATCAATACAGATAGGATTAATGACAACATCATAACAACAACGACAACAATACAATAACAAAAAGAAAACAATGCTAACCATTGGTTTTTATAATAAATTGTGCATACAATGATACAAATAGGAGGTTGTGCCTGACGTCTCATCAGAATTGTCCGGTTTCCGTATATACTTTTGTTAAAACGTCCGGTTTAAGTATGTCCATGCCCTTGCAAATTCGAATATCATTTCTACCTTATTATCTGTCCCAACTTCAATTTAATATTTTAATTTGTGTACCTTAAGCGTGATTAGCATGATCTTCCAAGTGTCCAACTTACATGTCTAAGCTCGCCTTAACCTGTACATTTGATATATGAAGATTAAGGACTAAAGTTCATGCGTTGTAGCCGATCGAGCTAAGTTCTTGGTAACCTTCAGAGGACATGAAAGGTTCACCGAGAATTCTATAATCAACCCAGAAAAGATCATAGCATTCATGTTAACTATAACCAGTCAAAAGAAACCTTCTACAAAAGATCACTTTAACGCTTTTTGAGCTCTTTCTTCTTTAAAAAACTCATAATGGGTGGCTAGCTAGTATTGATCTAGTAATGTAGTAACTTTTTTTTTCCTGGGTTTCAAATGCATGCTCAGGAGGAGCCAGGAATCTCCCGAAGCACATTTGAGAAAATTCCTTCCAAGGGGTTTTATGGTAAAATGCTACAGTTTCCTTTTACCAACAAAATGTCATCATCATGTTAAGTTCTTAAATAGCTAGCTAGGTTATAAGTACATGTACAAACTCAGTATTATGAGCATGTTGACGAGAATGAGGCCTAATTCCACACCGTTCTTGAGCTGGTATTCACCAACCTCTTATCTTTTCTGCGGTCTGGCTCTTGTTATGGGCCTCATTGCCATTGCATTGGTTTTCCTCACTTGCTCCGGAAGGAAGATTCGAGCAAGCGTGTCCGTAAACGTAAGTGAAATGCCCGTTAATCGTTCGCGTGAAGAATTGACGACAACGCCAAACGTTGTGGTTGTCATGGCCGGAGATCACAAGGCATCTTACATAGCAAGACCACTGTCTTCTTCTTCCACTGCCAATAGTAGTATTAGCCAGTGTGATAACATGGCAGTATAGTTTATCATCAAATTGTCTTTTGTAGTTTTTATATATGGAGGTTTATGTGCCTAGAGGATTACCTAATGTGTTATGTATCATGCATATAGTGAAAGTGGCAAGAGGCGCTTTGTGCTTGTTTAGGTAACTTAGTGTTGGAATATTACCCATATAATTTGATGAACAACCCTAAAGTATTTGATGCTTCATCAGTTGAAGTTTCATGGCCAAATCACATGCAGCTTTTTGCCTTAAGTTGGATTTTAATTATGTATGATTCATATAATTTATTCATCTCATGAACCCAACTGAAGATGGAGTTTCTATGCTCTTGTCATTTCAGGAATATTCTTCTTTATATTTCTAAGTATCTATGCTGTTGAAATCATAACGATTTTGATAAACTAATCACCACTATTCATCAGTCCACCTGATACTAGTCATGTTATTATAATACTGTAGAATACTATATGAAAACTATTGTTGTAACGAGAGATCGAACGAGAACAATAAAGCAAGAACGACACACAGATTTACGTGGTTCGGTAACGGTGTGTTACCTACGTTCACGGGCAGAGAAACCGTATATTATTATGGAAGACAGAATTCGGAATACAGAGGTCTAGGTATTTCAAGAGCTTATATAGTGACCCAAGAAACCCTAGCTACAATTATGGGCCGCAGGCCCAAAACAGAATGCAACAGGCCCAATAACAGAAAACATAGTGTACCGTGTCGCCCCCCCGGACCCCCAGGCCAGGGGGTGCATCGCCCCTCTGGACTCCCAGACTCACTGACCGGGCAACGAGACCCTCGTACTACCTGTCGCAGTGTGTGATTCAGATTCAAGGCATATCAACAACTATTATAAAACAATCACCATCTAAAAGACTTACAAAACAATATATAGTTCCCCGACAAATAAAAAAATGAGAGGCAGATATGATGCAAGAAAGCAACAAGACTTCTAGCTTTATTCTCTCTGGCTCAATGAGTACATTGGTAAGTGGATGCGGAAATCTGTAGACGCTGAGAAGGAGAGCATAAACACATGAATAGGAATTAAATGACGACTTTTTCAAAGACGAAAAAAAGAGGAATTTTGGAACTGTTTGTGATGGTGGACATGCAAGTTAGAGAGTGATGATATCCAACAAACATCCGAGCAAAAACTATGTTTCACCACCGTTCATATTCTTTTAAAATTCTCGTCACATTGATTTATAACTAATATCTGCTTAACTAGTAAGTGAGCATATAGACCAATCAAATAAGTTATATTTTTCCATTAATCAATAACTTTAAGCTCAAAGTTTTCACAATTTAATTTGATTTTTGAACCCAAATAAATTCAATTATAATCACACGACTACCTAATTTATAACCGAAAGTAACATATTGTATTTTTTCACTAGGGAATCAGCTCTTTTGACATTGCCTTGTTTTGTACTTGGTTTTACTTGTAGTGGTGCTTTTCTGTTGGGTTTTTTGGACGCCCCCCTCTGTATTAGTAAAGGGTGCCCCCATCCTAACTCTCCAGATTCCCCTTAAGGGGAATTACACTGGGTTATTGTTGTTGTTGTGGAATCAGCTCTTTTTAAGGTACTCTAATAACTCTCTAAGGACACATTATACAAAAAAATAGAATTTAAAATCATTAAGCCTTAGGTCAAATGTTGAACTAAAATAGTTGGGCCGATCACGAGCCTGTCACCTTTTTTTTACTAGCGGGCCTATCTTTGAACAGGCCCAAATTCATTCAACTGAAAAACAACCCGAGCGAAAAACAGAGTGAGAATCAGGACGGAACGACGAACTCGTGAGAAAACAAACCTTCACCGCCGGCAAATCTCCTCCGCCCCGCCAAACCCTACGAACTCGTCTCCAAATTTGATCGGTTTGAACTCTTCCTTCTCAATTGAATTCAGTTTTCTTGTGTATTTATATCTACTCTGCTTCTTTTTTCACAATTGAACTTGCCACTGGTTTGCTGCAACATTGAATTTAATGCTGTAGGATTACGAATTTGTCGCCGTCAATTGTTTTCGATTTCAATTGTGTGGTACTGAATTGAGACAGCAACTTTCTCTTGTAGGATTACTAGCCGGAAAGAGTATTCGCAATCTCTTCCATTGCTCACACCTCTCCATCAATTAAACCTTGAACGGCCAGATATTCTGCTAGGGGAGCAATGTGAGTACTTTCTTCTTGGCTAACTAAATGCTTCAATTTCGCAATAGAATCGTTTCCTAGCTCTTGCTTACTTTGTTGAATTTGTGTGTCCTGCTGTAATAGGTCTCGGATATGTGTGAAGCATTTGCCTTTGGAGGCCAAGGAAGACAAACTCCGTAATTTCTTCTCTCAGAAAGGAGAAGTTACCGATGTTAAGATTATCCGCACCACGTGTGTAGTCATTATCCCTCTCTTTTGCTCCCCTAGCTGATTTGTTTGAGTCTTTCACTTGTTTGGATTACAATGAGGGGTTTGTGTCATTTCAGGGAGGGAAAGAGCAGGCAATTTGGGTTCGTTGGATATCGAACCCCACAAGAGGCAGAGGAAGCCATAAGATACTTCAACAAGTCTTTCATGGGTGCTTCAAGGATTTATTGTGAGGTATCTTAACAGATTCACATTTACTAAATTTTGTTGCATGTTTATCATAACCTTGTTTGTTTTGGTACAAAATTAAGCTTTTGCACCTAAAGTTGATTTGCATTCCACAAGCAAAAGCTTGGCAGTGCCGCGTAGAAATTACTGTGTTGAATTGATTGTGATCCAGTACTTGACAAAGTTTTGTACAGATTGCCCAAAAGGTTGGAGATCCCAATATTCCTCGTCCATGGAGTAAACATTCCAAGGAGAAACAAAAGAATTTGATCAAAGAGGGGAAGGAAGCGGATGGTGGCCAAGATTCCACTAATAAGGGTCCTAAGGACAGCACAAAAAAGAATAGTGTTGCAAGTGAGGACCCTAAACTTGAAGAATTTTTGCAAGTTATGCAGCCAAGGAGTAAATCAAGACTCTGGGCGGATGATACATTAGTTGCCCCTTCTGTTGATAAAAAAGGTAAGGTTAGTAAACCGTCAAGTAAAGCAGATAAAGAGGAGGTACAGCTAAAACAGGTTGGTCTAGATGAAAGTTCTGAAGAAGATCAAATGTCAGAGGAAGAAGCATTAGAAGATTCAAGCAACCATGCTCATGATGTCATCTCAGATGCTGATTATTTTAAAAGTAGAATTAAAAGTGATTGGTCTGACTCTGAGAGTGACGACGAAGGCACTGCTGATGAAAAAGACGATTCTTCTGTCAAGGATCGTCATGGTAAAAAAGGAGATGGAAAAATGGACACAAAGGAGGATATGTCTGATGATGTAAACATTCCACCGGAGGACCATTTGAATGATCATGATGCGGAATTGGAGGATCCATCTATTAAAGATACAAATGAAGATGAATGTTTTGAGTCTGGTCGTCTATTTGTTCGTAATCTCCCTTATACCACCACGTATGAGTTTCATATCCTGCCCATGTATTTATCATAGTAGAAGATGTTTCACCTCATGTGCTGATGATGTCTTTTCCTCTAAACAGTGAGGATGAGCTTCAAGAGCTCTTTGTCGGATTTGGTGATGTTGCAGAGATACATCTTGTTGTCGATAGAGAGACAAAACGTTCTAAGGGTTTTGGCTACGTACTTTATCGGGATCCAGAATCTGCATCAAGGTATGTGTATGAAATATAAATGGAAACAATGTAGTGGCTAATGACTGGAGAGGGAAAAAAAAGATGACAAAGAAATAAGAATAGGAGCAGGACATTAGAAATGCTTGGATGATTCCTTTCATAGGTTTAAGCAAATTGATTATTTAGCACAACAGTAGGGGTGACATGATATGCTTTGCAACTTTTGGCAAATTTTTTAATGTAGTAAATAATAAAACTACAAAGCTTTTGTCTGGATGAAACACCTATTTCTTGGATGTGAGTTGGTTGAGTTGCTCTATCAGTATTCTCATATGAAGGTGTCCAGGGGACAAATGCATCCTTGATATTGCAATAGTAGATAATGTTATTTTGTGTTTTTCTGTGCAAGTGTTGTGCTTGCATACTTTGTCTAGAATCTATTCTTTGTAGCCTTATGATGTTCAATGTAATTTTGTAATTAGGGCATTACAGGAACTTGATCACTCAGATTTTCAAGGCAGGGTGCTACACATCCTGCCAGCTAAATGCAAACCATCCCAAAATCAAGCGTAAGTCAAACGAGTATACAACATTTTTATTGTTTCTGCCTAATTCACAAATTGGGAATTAAATTTGTCTTTGATTTTTCAGAGCAACTGTCTCCATGGACAATGCAAAAACATTTAAACAGAAAAGAGAGGAACGGAGGAAGGCATCTGATGCTGGGGGTGACACACGGTCTTGGAATGCTCTCTTCATGCGCCCTGACACAGTATGCTTGAAATTACCATACGTTTCCTTTTTCTGTATGCGTAATGATATGCATTTGCTATTCATTATGTTGATACAAAAACTCTTTGCAGTTTTTTCTTTATGGCTTTTAATCTGTACAACCAAGAATCAAGGATGTTGCTTAAATGTATCATCGTCTTGTTATCCAAAACGGTTCAAAATATAGTTGTTTCTTTGTGCCAATGAATTTGCTCTATCCATCTGATTTGTCTATCTCTTTTTGTGTAAGCCTGTTTGTATTACGTGTATATGCGTCTGATTTAGGTAATCTGTGCTGGTCTTTAGTTTTAACAAGGGGAGTTTTAACATACCCTTCCCTGCAGGTTGTTGAAAACATTGCTAGAAAATATGGTGTCAGTAAAAGTGAGTTGCTTGATCGTGAAGCTAGTGATCTTGCGGTGCGTATTGCTGCGGGGGAAACAGAAATTGTTTCGGAGACAAAGAAGGCCCTTGCAAGTGCTGGAGTTAATGTAGCAGCACTCGAGGATTTTGCTTCTGGTAAAACTGAAGGTGTAAAAAGAAGCAACTATGTTTTACTGGTGAAGAACTTGCCTTATAATACAAGTGAAGCTGAGCTTATGGAGATGTTTGGCAGATATGGAAGTCTTGATAAAGTTATCCTGCCCCCCACAAGGACAATGGCACTGGTAAGTAATCTGGATGCATGCTTAAACAAATAATTGCTGTAGAGTTCTGTTCTATAAATTTCTTTGTGCATGCTGACATCTAATTATCTATGTCACAATAACATATTTCAGTAATCTAACTTGTAATGTAGTTGCCAAGAAATAGAGTTGCTTTTGGAGGACAACTTTAGTAACATTATTATATACCTTATTCAGAACCTCAGTGTAGTATTTAAGCATTCGGTTACTCATTGTTAAGAATGTCATATTCTTGACTACTCTTTTTATTCGTCTAACTTAATCTTTGTGAGATGATTTAGGTGGTCTTTCTTGAATCGGGAGAAGCTCGTAAAGCTTTTAGTAAATTAGCTTACAAGCGGTACAAGTAAGTAATTTTTCACTTGAATAATAATTGCTTGGCAACTAAAGTACCTGCTAGTTAATTAGTGAAATGTCTTACCTGGTGAACAGAGATGCTCCTCTATATTTGGAATGGGCTCCAGAGAATATCCTGAATCCAGATTCAGCATCTCGTAATGATGGGAAAAATTACGCTATTTTTGGTGAAAATGAAGCTAAGAAAGTGTTGCTGCAAGAAGAAGTCGGAATGGTATCTGATGAAATGGACCCTGACAAAATTGAGGTCAGTCATAACATTCTTGTTTTAAACCTCTTTCGGTGCTGCACTTTCATGTTTTGATCTTTTTGAGTGGCCTGAATTTATGTGGTTCCTCTGATTGGGAACTTCAGCTTGGCATTCCATGGGGATATGTGTAATATAGTTTAATGAGTGTATTTATGCTCTTATAGTCTTATAGTGTTCATTGCCCTCTTAATTTCTCTTGGGATTCATCGTGTGTGTATATTTGCCCCTGGATCGGTCATTACCACTTTAAGGCATATCCATTTTCTTATATGATACATGATAAAGAGTTATTATTCCATCTAGAATAATAAGTCAACCCATCCCGTGAAGATCTGTAGAGGTTTCTCAGTGAGTAAAAGTAGCTCATTTTTTTTGTTTTGTTTTCCAGTCACGCTCTCTGTTTGTCAAGAATCTGAATTTTAAGACAACTGAAGACAATTTGAGGAAACACTTCACGAAAAATATCAAGGATGACAAAGTTACAAGCGTCAGGGTAAGTGCTTGCACATGTTCACCTTTGGATTATTTTGGCCGCTCACTTCTTTCCTTACTGTATACTCTTTATGATCTTGCAGATAAAGAAACACATAAAGAATGGAAAGAATGTTTCCATGGGTTTTGGTTTTGTTGAATTTGATTCTGTTGAGACTACAGCCAATGCATGCAAGGATTTGCAGGTTCATACCTTAGCTTTGAATTCTACATAATACATGATTGGTGTCTTTCTTGTTGAGGTTGGAAACAATTTTATTTACCTGGCATCTTTTACAGGGATCTGTTCTTGATGGCCATGCTTTAATTCTGCAACATTGTCGTCCTAAAAGAAACGAAAAAGTGGGCAACAAAGTAGAGAGTGATCTAAGTTCAACAAAGCTTATCGTGAGAAATGTAGCTTTCGAGGCAACTGAGAAGGAATTAAGGCAGCTTTTTAGCTTATACGGCCAGGTATGATGTTATCAGCTTCAGCTCTCAATTTGGATTCGTAAGATCTAGATTTGGTACGACTTTAAACACGAACAAATTAATGAGATCTTAAGGACTTAAAACCCAACACAATATGGATTTGGAATGTACATCCTGCACAGCCGAATTATGATGTTTTGCTGACTTGAGTAATGCTCGTCTTAAATTAGGTCAAGAGCTTGAGGTTGCCAAAGAAGTTAGGAAACCATAGAGGTTTTGCTTTCGTGGAATATTCTACGAAACAGGAAACACAGAAGGCACTCCAATCACTCTCCAGTTCACACTTCTATGGCCGTCATCTGGTAAGTCATGTGTAGTAACAGTAACCTCTTTAAGGACATACAGCATTTATGTGTAGCATGTATAACGTTCTCTATACTTGTGTGATCAGGTTTTGGAGAGAGCAAAGGAAGGTGAGAGTTTAGAAGAACTGAGGGTTCGGACAGCTCTAAATTTCTCTGATGAAAAAAGCGGGTTTCAAACTTCAAAGAAAAGAAAGCTGATGACTGCAGGTGACTTTTAAAGTTTGATATGTTGCTACAAGCTGTTTATTCACCTGAGGATACAAAAAATGTAGCTGTTTAACTTAATATGCAAATGAGCATGTTCAATTTTGATACTTGCATTGTTTAGTTGTTATGAATTATGATTCAAGGGAGGTGAATATCCCTCTTAATTATTTTTATGTAAACATTTGAAATCCGAACCCAAGAAAGAAAGTATTATGTATAAAATCCTTCCCATAAAACAAGAGAGAAATTAAAATGAATTATATACTAAATCCTCCCAAAAAATCTTACTAAATTCATTTTATATAAGTATATAACCGGCAATAAATCACCCAAAACGTTAAAGATATTATGTACATTTTTTCCCCAATAATAGAAAAAATAAATTTAAATAAGTTTTGTACAAAATCCCTCAATTTGTAATTACTTCTAAATTTTTCCCACAAAAAATTATGATTATCTATAAGAAAATCCCAAACAATTTATATAACGTATAGAAATGTTGTCAAAAGTTAACCCAATCTTTAAATTTGCTCAAACTCGTCCTAATAGTTTTAGGGTTTTAACTCGGAAATCTGAACATTAAATCTGGAAAATCTTTAGTTCAATTTCTCAATTGAACATATTCAATTTTGGCACTTACGTTTTTTAGTTTTTATATTCTCAGATCAATGTACCATCTCACTTGCTTCATGTTGTTTGAGAAGGGTTCGAGAACTATGGAATAACCGAACTCCCATGAACAAATCCTAAATTTCTACGCCCCTGATTGGAACCTTTTCTACGCCCCTGATTGGAACCTTTACTTACGTTCCTTTCTTGTCCAGCTCACCACCCATGTCAGCTTATCATAAATGATCGGACAAGAAACAAATTTGAAATGATGAGATTTTGATATATAAATGAAACCAAGTGGGATCATTATGATTTTGCTCAAATTACGTGATGATTTTGTTGCTTCTTTGTTGGATTCATTATAATTTAATCAAATACAATAATGCATATTATGAAGGGGTCAAATAATGGATTTTGGGCTCAGACCTAGTGATAGAAAATATAGGGAACATGTTGCGAGATTTTGGGTTCAAACTCGATCTTTGTTTGGTTTATTTGATTAGTACAGTAATTTGTACTTGGATTAATACAAGTACAAAATTTTCACTAATACTAGCTTGCTACAAACATGTTAACATGCACATTTTTTAGCATAATTTCCAACTCCTTTTTTTTTTTTTTTGAGCAGATTTCCAACTCCTTTTGATGGCGAAACTGAAATCAATAAAGGTTTGTTAAATTGATGAGAAATAACTTTAAAATTCTCTTAGTATACGTAAGCATTAATTACCAAAATCACGCGGAAACACAACGCAGAAGAAAAGGACATCCGTCGGCCAAACTTGCTCAATTCAATTAAGCTCTCTTAATTAATCTATTCAACTCTTAATAAACAATGTAAAACTATTTAAAGCTGAAAATATTGCTTGCTGATTAGATGTTGAATTAAGAAAGCGAGGAGGATGTTTGCTGACGTGGGCTTTACAAGTGTAACGATTCCATCCACGATTTCTTTGAGCTATAATTAGTGGTATTCTCGATCACAGAAACTAATGGTTGATTAGTGATTTAGTGTAGGAGTATCTTAATTCTTCATATTTCCCCATCACGCCCACTGAATTATGAGGGTCACATGAATCACATTGTTTTTTATTACATGTTGAGGACCAGTGGCGGACCCAGGAAATAATCTCAGAGGGGGCAAAATAGCTTACTTTAAGTATAATCGTTAAAACCACTTAAAAATTTAATCAATGTGTTAATGATTGGAACTTGGAATAAACCTGAAATAACTTAATCTGAGTATAAAATTAGTCCTAATTTTAGTAAAGAACGTTAAAAAGATTTAAGTTTTTATTAAACCCAAAGTGAATTTTTGAAAATATTATACACAAAAATCCATCCCTTTTTTTAAAATTTAGATAATATTTAATATTTTCACTTAGCATACATTGCACCATCTTTTTCTTATCATTTTTTTTACGACCAACATAACTTCATTTCAATTAAAGTGTATGACTAATATGTTTATTTATATATGTGATTTAATTTTAATATTCCATCCGTTTTAAACTAGTTGTTCATAACACCACTTTTTGTTATTTTTACAATATTTATCTATTTCATATTTTTTTCCCATCTCTATACTTGTATAACCCTAATAATTAATTTTATCGTAATCATATACGTTTTCCAAATTTTTTTATACTAATAATTAATTCTACATTGATATGGGTAATATAGAAAAACCAATTATTTCTTACTTATATATATATACAAATCCTATTTAGACAATTATTTTAAAATGGGGGCATGTATATATATACTAAAAAAATTACAAAATCTCAGCGGGGGCAAGTGCCCCCACTGGGCCTTAGTTAAGTCCGCCTCTGGTTGAGGTTACGGACTTGCACATTAAGTGAGACTATTCTATGTCGAGGCGAGCTCGTGACATCATTTTAAGTGAGACTTGCCCATTACAATCTTTTCACACACGTCATTAGTAGAACTTGAACTCAAATCTCCGACACAAAACTTGGGCCCTTTTTGGCACGATATCAAGAATCGGATTAAAATAAGATATTGAGTTGGAATGAGCAAAAACAAGAACGCCTTGTACTTTGCATTTTAGAAGGGTATGAATTGATGCATATTTTTGTGAATGAGAATCACTCGTATCGAATCCTAATGTCAAAACAATCACAGCTATGAATTTTATTCATTTCAAAACCGATTTCCGATACCATTGGTATATAAAGTATAAGTATCGGTAAATAGTCCTTCCGTCTGTAAAATAAGTATCCAAATGTCAAATATCTCATTAACAAATATGCGCTATATGACAAATGAATACACGCAAGATAATCGTGTATGATTAGTCCTTCTTTTCTTGCTAATTATTTAAACAATTCATAAAGATTATATTTTTCATAGTCCTAGTTCGAAACGATGAAGAAGTGAGGCCACCGGCCACGGGCCACGGCATTAATTAACATTTATTGGAGCAGCCTCCATTATTGATTTTGTCTGCATATTCATCATAACATGGCCCCTTCCATTTGCACCCTTTCTTTTCCATCATACATTTCTTTTCTTATGACGTAACTATAAATGAATTGAATAAATTATGTATCAAATCAAGTATACTACATTATAAATATTGAGCATATCTAATGTTTTATTTTTCTTCTGGTGAATAAATGACAAAATAAATACTAATTTTTTAATCCACCAATTTTTAGTTTACTAGTAGTTTTTAATAAATTCAGTTGCACGCAATGGAAATAATATATGTATGTATAGTGTGTTGGATAAATTAAGAGTTTTTTTATTTTAAGTTTTCGAATATTGTTACTCTGAATTTCTAAATACTCCTAGTTATCTTATGCCTTTGATTGCTGTTGATAATGCAGTTTGTATTGAACCTCTTTAAAGTTTTTTCATAAATAAAAAACACAGGAGCTAGCACTCCGTTTTCGAGCAAAAAAAAAAAAAAAAAAGATTTTGATACTCTTTTGAAGTTTTCGGGTATCATAATAGTGTTAAATATGTAGAGATTGTTGTAGACTTGTAGTGTCGTCCCAAGAAGACACCGAAAATAAATTGACCATATAAACTTGGCTAATTTTGCATGAAAATGTCATTATTCATACAACTAATAGTATTATCAAATCAAACTTATGTGTATATATATATCCCTTTACTTCAAAAATGTCACCTAAGTCGAAGTTCTTATGATTAATTTTTTTAAATGCAATAAATAGATAGCATAATTTTTTACATTTGACACAACCAAATGAATTTTACTAGGTGATGGGTAGCTTCATTTCTCCCATTTCATATTTTGGAAAAATAATTTATTGATTTTCTAATTTTTTCAGACTTTCACATTACATGATTCTTGTTTAAGTAAAGTAAATACATACTCACTTACTATATTAGAGTAAGTTTCAATAGGAACTATACTGAATATATTTCGAATTTCTATTTCATTTAAAAGGAAAAAAAAAAACCTTGAAATAGAAAAAAAAACCTCTATAAAACCAATAATCGAGTAACCAGCTTCTCCCCCATTCCAATGCTCTTGTGTTATCCCATCTCTTTCAGTAAACAAATTCGATTTTGGGCATAGAATTTTGCTTGCTCAAATTTTCCTCACTTTCGTTCGGATCTTCCAAATATTCAGGGCATACTCTTCTTCTTACACCTCCAATTTCTTCAATTATCAGTATCTCTGTAAAACAACCGATCAATTGAAAATTCCGGGAGGCGTAGCTCAATCCGATAGAGGCGCCATCCAATTTCAGTTTATTCCAAACCTTTGCGTGTTCAATTCCGCGAATTTCAGTCGAAATCATTCCTTTTACGCAGTTTGTGAGAATCTAGGGTTGTGTGGATATGACGATTGGAGATTTATCGCCGAAGAGAGAGAAGAAGTCTCGTCGGAGCAACCAAATCCCCGACGAGAACGCGCCTCTGCTTCCGACCAAGCACAACTCAGCCGACGAGGGCGGATTCGATGAGTTCGACGGGGCTTCGTTCACCGGCGCCGTCTTCAACCTCTCTACCACCATCGTCGGCGCCGGAATCATGGCCTTGCCGGCCACGATGAAGGTGCTAGGTCTCGGCCTCGGGATCGCCATGATCTTGATCATGGCCTTGCTGACAGATCGCTCCATCGGGATGCTGATCAAGTTCAGCCGGGCTGGAAAGGCCGCTTCCTACAGTCAGGCTATGGGCGAGGCTTTTGGTGGCACCGGAAGAGTCTTGTTGCAGGTTGCCGTTCTGGTGAACAATATTGGTGTTCTTATTGTGTATATGATCATCATAGGTACTCAATTCATTTTCTCTCTGCAAATTATGCTTATTGAGGTTTTATTATGATAGAAATGTTATTTCTTGGAGCTTGTTGAATATGATCTTGTTGAAAAGAAGCTTATCTTTAGTTGAAATAGGTTATCACATTCCAGTGCAGTAATGTATTCCATTAAGTGATATTGAGTTGAAGTGTGATGATATATTTTTATGCACTGCTTAAAATGGATTGGATGTTTGTTTGTAGGGGATGTACTTTCTGGGACTACATCGGAGGGGATACATCACTCCGGAGTTCTGGAGAGCTGGTTTGGAGTACAGTGGTGGAATGGTCGATTTTTGGTGCTTCTTTTCTCCACTCTTTGTGTATTTGCTCCTTTGGCATGCTTCAAACGCATAGGTATACTTGCAATGTTTAAATGATCAGTAAAGGTTGAAGGCTGTGATGTCTTATTGTCATGGATTAATGTTTCTGTTACCGACTTCATACTCTAGGGTAGCTGAATACTCTTGCTTTAAGAATACTATAGTTGTTATTATCTGTTAGAACTCTTCTTTTTTAGAAATACCATGCCTGTGTGCTTATGGGTTTGATAGTTTTGAGTACTGTGAGTGGCTGTTTATTTGAATTACCACAAACAATTTTAAGGTCTGGTTGAATCGTTTTAGATGCTCTACCTGAATGCAGGCTTGCATGATCTATCTTTTTATTATGAGTTACATTCCACTTTCACTTAAATGTACTTAAAGTTAGTGGTGTACTTATAGATGATGGGTTATTGTGTTTGCAGACTCTCTGAAGTTCACATCTGCATTATCAGTTGGACTGGCAGTTGTATTTCTTGTCATTATGGTGGGAATTGCCATGTTGAAGCTTATAGGTGGAGGTGTTGCCATGCCCAGATTGCTTCCTGATGTTACTGATTTGACATCATTCTGGAAAATCTTTACGGTGGTTCCTGTTCTCGTCACAGCCTATATTTGTCATTACAACGGTATGTGAATTATCAATGCTTCCCTTTGTGGTTCTAAGAAATTAGAAATTTGGCAGGAAGTATAAAATTTGAGCTAAGATAAAGTCTTGATTTGAGGTCTGGTTTTCCATATAGACAAGCTCACGTAATTTGACCACTTGAGGCATTTCATATGCTTTCTCCCTCGAGTATCAGCAGCTTGGCATAGTTAGGTTTAGGGGTGCTTTTTATTCCTTCATACCTTCACAATAACCCATGTGCAATTACCAATTATTTGGCAACTGCATTTATACTGCAAAATATATCCATGGATGAACATCTGATTTGTATCATTACTGTGAGTTCATGTCAACGGGTGCTTTTACCTTGAAGAAGCTTTGAAGAGAATATATTGTGTCACAATTGGCTACGCTACTTGAATATTACGTTTTCAAGCACAATGGTTATGTATTATGATGATGTGATGAATAACATGCATGATGACATTGATCCACAGTTCACTCTATTGACAACGAACTCGAAGACTCTACTCAGATACACTCTGTTGTACGGACGTCCCTTGCCCTGTGCTCTTCAGTCTATGTAATGACAAGTTTCTTTGGGTTCCTCCTATTTGGCGACGGGACTCTTGATGACGTTCTTGCAAACTTCGACACAGACATTGGCATTCCATATGGCTCCTTGCTGAATGATGCTGTTCGTGTCAGCTACGCTGCACACCTTATGCTTGTCTTCCCCGTAGTTTTCTATCCACTGAGGTTGAACTTGGATGGCTTGATATTCCCCTCAGGAAGGCCTCTCATTTTGGATAGCAAGAGATTTGCATTTGTGACAGCTGGCCTTATATCCATTATCTTTATCGGAGCCACCTTCATTCCCAGCATCTGGGATGCTTTCCAGTTTACTGGAGCCACTGCCGCAGTTTGCCTCGGTTTCATTTTCCCTGCTGCTATTACTTTGAGGTGAGTTGATAGCTATCAAATTCCTCAGAAATAGTTATACATTACAGTAATATGATTTCTGAATCGAGTCTGTAAAATAATTGCTTGCAGGGACCGATATGGAATTGCAACAAAGCCCGAGAAATACTTGAGCATTATAATGATAGTCCTTGCTGTATTCGCCAACGTGATTGCTATATACAGTGATGCCTATGCTCTTCTAAAGAGGACTCCAACGCCCCGTGAATGAGCTTCTTGTTCTTCACTATACGAGCTGAACGGCGGTACTTGTATGGCGGGCTATATGCTTCAAGTAGCATCTAAAATGAGTTTCATGCTGGAGCTATGCCTTGCCAACTGTAGCTTGAATAAAAAGAAAAACAGCCTGATATGATTAATCAGATTGGTTTGATGTGTGATTTTGTTTGCTTGAAATCTCAATCACACCCTTGTCAATTGTGTCTTCTGTTTGATTGGAATTGAGTTAGATGCACCTGTAAGATATTACCTGTTTGTCTGGAAGAACATTGATGTGTAACATATATTCTGTTGGAAGATGTATTATAGAACAAATGAGCAAGTGTTGTCTTCGCTACCTGTCTTTTTCATGCTTAGATGTAAAGATAAGTGAAACTGTGAAAGGCTGTTATGCCTTGAAAGTGAATGTTGCCTGTTTGGTTGGTATGAACAAGATGACTTAGGCATGATGAGTGATTATATGAATGATGATGACTGTTGCCTGTTTGTGAAAGAGTATACAACCTACTCGGTTCAAAATGGTGAATCCTAGCTACATTAGGAAATTAAAATAGAAAGACCACATTACCAGAGCTTCTAAAATTATGTTGAAAATTTGAAGTAAATATTGGATAGAACACTAATGTATTAATCTATAGAGTTATTGTTGGTTGATACAATGTGAATCATTTATTTATGACAAATGCAAGTGATGTTGTGTCCAAAGTTTCACACTATTTTCTTTTACATAAAAACACCCTATTTTTCGATTTGTGAGATTTCGTTCCCTCAAAAACAAAGCTTGCAACATTTCGTAATTTCCCAAAATTTGGGCATTAAATTGCAAATTAGCAATCGTAGTTGGGATTGAGGATTCTGAAACTGGGTCTAACGAACACCGAACACACAAATTACAATCGGAATCAAGCGTCTTCATATCATCTACTCCTCCGAGGATTCGACCTGAATTGAATCCTCCACTCTGTCTCATCGAATCCTCCACACTGTCTCATCGGTATGTCTCCCTTACAAATCGCTTTTGGATCCTGAATTCAGTTTGAGCTGGTGGGTATCAGTTTAGGGTTCTAATGTTTAAACAAGAAATTCATGGCATCTGACTCTTAGTTTGAGCTCGAATTTGTACACTTAAAAGGGTTCGGTTGAGATTTACTGCCCCTAATTTGTCATATCTGTTTCCAATCATCTCTGGCCGACCAGAACTCGAGCTATGTGGATCATATTTTGATTGGTGCCAACTTCGCTTTCATGTGTCTCTTCTTTGCAATTTTATGTGTCTCTTCTTTGCAATCTGATTGGTGCCAACTCGAGCTATGTGGATCTTCAAGAACCACCTTTATTTTTTTTGGTGGACACAAGAACCACCTTTATCAATGTCACACCTCTGAAATATTATTCTTGCATTGTGTATCTGCTTAAGCACATTTGTATCTGCTTAAGCACATTTGTATCTGCTTAAGCACATGAATGTAATACTTTGCTTAGCCTTTTGCTTGCTCAGTAGGTGTATGGTTGTATTTAATTTTCCCCTCAGTATAACAAGATCATTTTGCTTTGTTGCTATAGTCTTGATTGTATTGATGTACTCTGTAGAAGTATGGCTGAGACGGGTAGTCAAGAACGAGATGAACTTGCCGATGCGTTGACTGATCTTTTCAGCAGCGTCTCTACCATGATCAAGTCTGAACTACAGGTGCACATATCTGATCTTGTTTATGAGGCCCTCTGTGATATAAACTAGAGATTTAGTCAGTTCCTGTAAGGAAATTCTATCAGCTTCACCCATATAGACATTTTGAATACAGAATCGTGTATAGCAAGATCTTGAGTAGTAACGCTGTAATTAGGGTTATGTGTGTTTGACCTTGTACTTATGATATTTTCTGGTAATTTGATGTAAATGCACATAGCCCAAAGTGCTTGATTCATTACCGCCTATCACCACTACTTTTGTGCATTTTCCCTTATATCTGGTGATTTTCGTAGTAGTATCCTTACACTGAAATGCATACTTATCTGCCTTTCTTTCATTACATTACCTGCTTCCTATTCTTCTACTCAATCTTAATTTTTCACAGGGCACTAATAATATGCTCGAACTCTTGGAGAAGATGAACCTCAAGGTGGCGGAAGAGTACAACGGTTTTGGCGACGTTGCCTCTGGCTTGAGGGTATTTGTGGAACAACTAAAAGCTAAGAGCGGCAGCTTCGACGAGTATGTTCAGCAAATAGATTCAATAGAGAAGCAAGTAACTGAGTTTGAAGCTGTCATATCTTTGCTTGACAGATATGTGTCAATGTTGGAAATGAAAGTTCAGTCTGCACTTCATTCACCTTCATCTTAGCTATGCTTTCTTCCCCATTCTTTGTCACATAAAACCTTGCAGACTGTTTGGGATCTCTTATAGTCCTTGAGTGTCCATGTTAGATTCAGAGAGGTGACTTGTTTTGTTCCTTTCCCAAACTGATTTGAGTTTGTACAGTGTGATTTGGGTATCAGAAGATGTTTCTTACTGATTTATTTACCCTTCCCATGAGTTAATTTTGTGCCGGAGATTTTGTAGGATAAAATTGGCATATTTGGTCATCTTACAATATTTAAGACACTCAAATCTAATTCAAGGTTGAGTAAGGACTAAAAGTTGTAGTCTTACTATTGATTATGATTATTATCTTTTTTATCAATAACATTTTGATATATTCTGGAAAATTCTACAAATATAGATTTATACAATTATGAATAAATTGCAAAATAAATAAATCAATGCAAATTTGTTACAGTACATTGCAATTTGCCAACGGTAAAATTGATTTTATAGACGGTGAAGAAACTAGAAACATAAAATAAAACGGTAGTGAACGGGAAACTAAAAAGGTAACTCTGGGTAAACCGACTCCGAAACCGGCCATTATTCGGAGCTCCAAATCGTAGAGCTCTCTCTCTCGTTCTCCCATGGCAACCTCCATGGCTCCTCCTTCCTCTGGCTCTGCCACCGCCTCACCCGAACCCCAATCTCCTCCGCAACAAGAGTCCTCGACAACCTCCCCACCTTCTGAAGAAGCCCCTTCTTCTATGAAGCCTCCGATGGGCCCCCCGCCTCTCAGAAACCCTAGCGAGCCTTCGGTCCTGAGCACCGCCGACGCCGTTGGCGATCCGCTGCCTGAATCCGACGACGCCGACACTGAACCGAGTTCGGACTGCGGCGAGGGCGTCGAGGAGGGCGGAGGAACGGTTTCTAGGGTTGATCGCAATCAGCACAGCAGGCCGCCAATTCCTTACAAAATCCCGCCGTGGAGTGCAGCTCCTTGTCATTCTTACTCCTTGGAGATTCTCAAGGACGGATTGATCATTGATCAGCTCGATATGTGAGCTCAATTTTGTAATGGTAGTGTCAATGTGATTGAGCCGATTAGTGATGGGTTATAACTTCTGTTTTTTGTTGTTGTTTTGTTGCTGTTCAGTACCAAAAAGGGGGCATACATGTTTGGACGAGTTGATCTTTGTGATTTTGTGCTTGAGAACCCTACAGTGTCCCGGTTTCATGCAGGTATTGCTTTTTTCCTGAGGAGTTGTTTGGTTCTTCTTTTGTCTGAATTAAATTATAGGATGGGCTAAGATTGTGAAAATTTTAGATTATCAGGTGTTCTTGTGTTGAGATGTAGATGAAAGCTGTACAATTGAAGTAGTTTGCTGCCAAGACTTTCCCTATATATGAATTTACTTCAGAATTCAAAGAATTGCCATCCTCTAGTTCAATAAGAATTTTAGGAAAGGGTAGGAAAGCAGAAAAGTGAAGGACTTTGTTTCTAGATGGGAATTGAAGAGTTCTGAAAGTTGCTTTTGCTGTGGTTTTAGGATGATTTGCTCACAATGAAGCCCTCGACCTTTTCTAGGGCTTCACAGGCCTATGAGAGAACTTTTAATGACTGTAAATAGGGAATCGTGCATGACCGTTGTTAATATGTGCTCTTACATAATAAAGAAGTGTTCTTTCATTGACAATTTCACTTGCATCGTGATAATTTATGGAATAGGTATAATTGTTAACGCTTATTTAGAAATGTGTCAGCAGAAAGGAAGGTGTAGAATTTCTTCCTCTCAAATACCTAAATCTGCTGTTCCATATTAGTTGATGAGTTTATTATAACAATACTTGTTCTTGTTTCTTTTGTACTAGTTCTCCAGTTCAAGGAGAGTGGTGAGGCCTTTCTGTATGATCTTGGGAGTAGCCATGGCAGTTTTGTCAACAAAAACCAGGTTCGCTCTCTAAATTTTTGCTGAATCTTCCTCTTTAATTCCAGTGTCTATGTTCGTATTTTCTCTTGTGTGGTTATTTTCTTCTAACTGGTTTGCTATTCGATGGTAACCTTGTAATGAGGATTGGACTTGAATATGAGCAAGATGTTATGTATTAGTCCAGTAGTACACAATATGTTTTAGTCTAGTAGAACGCAATACAAAAGGAGCAATCACACAATCACACGTGTAGCTTCATATGAATTCCAACGTTAGTAGGCATGATTGTGATGAAAGATGTATATGTAGTTAATATCTCGAAAGTTGTCAATTCATTTGTCCAGGTGAAGCCAAAAGTTTATGTGGAGCTGCATGTCGGAGATGTCATTCGCTTTGGCCTGTGAGTTCTTGTTCTTTATCTGTATTAAACACTATCCTTTTTATCCTACATTCTGTTATGTTTTGACATCTGCAACACCCTCTTTCTTAGCTGCAGTTTTATTGGCTGTTTATTTTTCTAAAGCTTCAGCTTTGAGTTCATATGGGAAAGATGCTTTTGTGGTATATTAAGTAGAATATTTTATTCTATCTAATTTCATTTTCTTTTGTCCCTTTGTAGTTCAACCCGGCTGTACATACTCCAAGGTCCAACTGACTTGATGCCTCCTGTAAGACAGCACTATCTTTTTTTCCTTTTTCATTCAGCTTTTCCCTTTTGTTCATTTGGGTTTTTACTGTAGAGTGTATCTTTCTATCAAGTCTGGGATAAGTTGGAATCAAGCACATCTAGATTCAACATATCCATGCTTAAATATTTGTGGTTTTCTGATAGCTTATATTTAGTTGACATTTTGTCCTACTGACACCAGTGGTCTTTGGCTTATCAACTGTATATTTAATTTGCTCTTATTCCTCATTTCCTTTTCATCATATTTGTATGTCTTATGAATGTCTTTAATGCATGTCTTTTTTAGGAAGCTGATATAAAGAGTATTAAACATGTGAAGCACCAACTAGATAGGCAAGATCGTGAAGCTTCTCTTCGTAGAGCGAGAGCACAAGCAGCTCTTGCTGATGGTATTTCATGGGGAATGGGAGAGGATGCTATTGAGGAAGAAGAGGTTTGTAGAAGTATTCATTTTCTCTTGGATAATTATAGTATGCTTATGCAACCAATGATTTTGTTTAATCATAAAAATGGCAAGCTGCTACTACTTAAATCAGTTTCAAGTTTCATCCTAAAAATGCGATACTGCTATCATTTAAATTGATTTTCTCCCACGTCTTTTGTTTGACCTTAACTATTATTTCTATCAATTGTCTATCTTTCTTTTGTTTTGGAAGTCATTCACTTGTATTGTATTTTTTCCATTATATGATCCATAGGAAGAAGTGGAGGAGATAACATGGCAAACTTACAAAGGGCAGCTCACAGAAAAGCAAGAAAAAACACGCAGCAAAGTTTTGAAAAGACTGGAGAAGGCAAGTGGTTTTCTGCTTATAAATTCACACTTTTGTATTCTACTTTGTGAAGAGGTGGGAGAAGGATACATATTATAATACTCAATGTGAGGCTTTTAGTTGGCCGAACTTATAATTTTGATATACTCACAAGATATTATAAAAGGAAAAATAGTTTAATTTTCTTTTCTCAACTCTGACGGACTTTGATTCTTCTAGATTGCACATATGAAGAAGGAGATGGATGCAATTCGTGCTAAAGACATACCTCAAGGGGGATTGACCCAAGGACAGCAAACACAGCTTGCTCGAAATGAGCAGAGGATATCCCAGGTTTGTGATTACTGTCAGTATGAACTGTAGCAACTATCTTTCTTACTAAAACTACTTAACTGATAGGGTTTGTATGCTTTGTTGGTAATTACCGATTACTTGATGAAGGATGATATATGGTATATTATTGTCCTTTTCTCCTCGGATTAGTGTGCTGTTCTTATTTTTCTGATTCTGTTTGAAATGCTGTGTAGCTAATGGAGGAACTGGAAAGCATAGAGGAGACTCTAAATGATAGTATCAGAGAAAGTTTAGGTGCTCGTACTAAGGTTAATTCCTATGGTAAGAAAAAGACAGCAACTGAAGAGGATGAAGACCTTTTGAGGTACTTTCTAGATGAAAGCTCATGTGCCCAATCTTTTTCCAAGGATAAATATTTATGCAAACATGAATCTAGACTTGTTTACAAATTACCCTTCTGCTGATCCAGTGACGACGAGGATGAATTTTATGACCGGACGAAGAAGAAGTCATCTGTAAATAAATCCCAAGAGACCCAAACAGTTGAAACCGCCGAGACACTACTGGATAAGAAAGAGTTGATCATGAAAGAGATGGACGAGAAAACAAAGTTGCTTCTTGATGAGAAGAAGAAGCTATCTGAACCTCCGACTCAATCTGCAGACGACGCACTTGATGCATACATGTCAGACTTGTCTTCTCAGCTGAGTAAGTACTTTATTTCTACACCATTTCTAACTGCTTAAACCTTTTTCAAGTATATTAACTTTGTCGCTGATATTTTTATCGTATTACTGGTGCTTTATATCCAGAGCATGACACAGCAGAACAAATTGAAAAGCAGATATCTGCTCTCCAGACTGATTTAGATCGAGTCCTCTATTTGCTGAAATACGCCGATCCAACTGGTGAAGCTGCTAAAAAAAGACAGGCAACATCCGAAACAAGCAATTCTAAAGAACTCCAGCCTACACCATCTGTCCTCAAGAAAGCAGGAATAGCTCTTCCACAGGTGAAGAAACTCAGCAAACCTGTGAAACTTGAAAGGAAACCAGCTACGAAACAGGCCGAAGAAGCAGAAAAAAGTGACAGCAAAGCTGATGTCAGCAAGCCGAAAGTATTTACTGTGGAAAAGCCTCAGTGGCTTGGTGCTGTAAAAGACGAGGAGAGAGAAAAGAGTCTAAAACAAGAAAACTCTGTGGATACGGACGCGGGTGATGACGAATTTGTCGATTATAAAGATAGGAATAAGGCATTAAGCAATAGTGAGGAAGTTGGGCTTGAGGATGCAGCTCCTGGTCTGATTATTAGAAAGAAGAAGAAGGTTGAGGGAGAAGGCGATGGTGGCGTTTCTGAAGAGTCGACTTCGACTGGGGGGAACGGAATGAACGTGGAAGATGCTGTTGCCCTGTTATTGAAACATAAGAGGGGATATCAGGATTCAGATGAAGCTGCAAACGAAGATGGGAAGTCGAAAGAAGATAATAAGAAGCGGCCTAAGAGAGTTCTTGGCCCTGCAAAACCGTCGTTCTTGAATACTGGTGCTGAGTATGAAGAATGGGTTCCTCCTCAAGGTAAATTTTGTCCGGGCTCTTTTTTTCTTGATTTTTTTTTTGCCTTTCCTGCATTTCAATGGGTATTTGCTCTTTTGCTTAAATTGAACTCCATTGACGAATGCTGTGTGATTTACAGGACAATCTGGTGATGGGCGGACTTCGTTGAATGATCGACTTGGCTATTGAAATCTCTGTTTCTGCAAGCTCCTTTCACGGAATGTTAATAGGAAGTGAGAGTTGGGTGGATGTTTTAAAGTTTTCTATGTAACACTTAATTTTGTAATTTTCACATTTAATCCAAGCAGATTTTTTAGTCCCTAATGAAAGAAAGAAAGAAAGAAAGAAAGAAAGAAAGAAAATGCAAGGGTAAAATTTGAAAAATAACTCGAACATATGAAGGTAAAAAAAGGTGGACAAAAAGGATTCAACGGGTAACTTCAAATTTGAAGTTGGAATTTGCTTTAACGTAAATCTGAACTTCTGATCCTGATCAGAATCTTGTGTTTTTACCAAAGACAAAAAAAAAAAAAGGATAAAACGAGAACCAATTCTGTAAAAAAATCTATAATTTGGGGCAAAAAGTCAATTCGTTCATGCCAAACTTCCGCACGAGTCTAGCATAAGACGATCTCTTCGAGTTGATCCTGTAACTCCTGTCGTCTGCAAGAGTACTTTTTCCTTCCAGAATCGATAAAGGTGCGATCTTTTTCTACTGCTTTCATCAGATCGATCGATCGATCGGCTGCGTATCTCTAAGTTCGATTCTATACTCCTTTCATCGGATCTACCATAGGTTCCTCCTCTGCCTAACTGTTGGCCTGTGATTACATCTGCTCTGACATCACAAAATCCCGATTCGATAATTTATGCCTAGGGTTTGATTTCAGGAGGGCCTTTGTTGCTCAGTTGCTGTCGTCAGATGATGGAGATGATGTTAGGGTTAGCCAGATGATGGAGATTGAGGAATCAACTGAATTTAGGTCTGGAATTTGCAGCTCACACATGGTGGACTTGAGCTCCTCATCAGAAGATGTTAGGGTTAGCCAGATGTCGTATCAGGGCAATAGTGGGTCGAGGAATTCGAGCCCATCAAGGCAAAAGGCGGTTAAAACCACGCCTCGTGGCTTGGACGAAGAGACGCTAGCGAGTTTCAGCAAGGCTGTCCTTCCTGATGTTCAGATGGAAGATAGCATATGGGCCATGTTGCCTGAGGATTTGCTGAATGAGATTTTGGCTAGGGTTCCTCCGTTTATGATCTTCCGGCTTCGATCTGTTTGCAAGAGGTGGAACTCAATTCTGCAAGATAGTAGCTTTCTTAGGTTTCACTCTCAGGCTCCATCCCATGGGCCTTGTCTTCTGACGTGTTGGAGGAGCACACAGACACCTCAGTGTTCAGTCTTCAGTCTTCCATTGAAGACATGGTACAGAATTCCCTTTACGTTTTTGCCGTCATGGGCGTTCTGGTTGGTTGGTTCCTCAGGTGGGCTTGTGTGTTTTTCAGGTCTTGATGGTCTGATTTTCAGGACATTGATATGTAATCCGTTGACACAAGCTTGGAGAGTGTTGCCAAGCATGCATTATAGCCAGCAAAGGCAGTTGATTATGGTTGTTGATCGAAAGGACCAGTCTTTCAAGGTGATAGCTACCAGCGATTTCTCTGGCGATAGTTTGTTGCCCACTGAAGTTTATGATTCAAAGCTGGACAGTTGGTCACTCCACCAGATTATGCCTACACTTAGCTCCTCAAAAATGGCACTTTGTGATTCGGTATTGTATATGGAAACGTTGTCGCCACTTGGGTTGATGATGTATAGGCTAGACACTGGATATTGGGAGCATATTCCTGCTAGGTTTCCTCGGTCTTTGCTGGATGGGTATCTGATCGCGGGTACAAAGAAGCGTCTTTTTCTAGTTGGAAGAATGGGGCTTTACTGTACTCTCCAGAGCATGAGAATCTGGGAATTGGATCATGCTAAGATTCAGTGGGTTGAGATCAGTAGGATGCCTCCTAAGTTTTTTCGTGTTCTCTTGAGGCTATCGGCTGAAAGATTTGAATGTTTTGGACAGGATAATCTAATTTGCTTTACGTCTTGGGACTTAGGGAAAGGTTTGTTGTATGATGTGGATAAGAAGGTTTGGTCATGGATTGCTGGCTGTGCCCGCCAGTCGTACAACAGCCAAGTGTGCTTCTACGAGCCAAGATTTGATGCTTCCATACATTGACAAGAATAGTCTTCTTCAGCAATGATTCTAAACAAGTAAATGTAAATTCAAAGCATTTTGTGGGTCTTATTATACTCACTAGTCCATTATTGCCTTGTTAGCTAGCTGTGACTCTTTAATATGGATGTGGTTGATCTCATTAGTTGCATTCAGTTTTTGTTCCTTCTTTGTGTCTCAAGTTAGCAATAACCCTCGGAGTGCAGCTCAATGATGAGGGCCACATAGCAGCCAGAGACAAGTTAATTTACCTTTTGGGTCTGTTCAAATTACCACCTCCTAATTAGGTTTATGTGTTAGTTAATTTGCTTCAAGCTCTGGGATGTATAGTAGTTGATGTCTTAAATAACAGACTATTTGGGCCACTGCATTTATACTACCAAGTCCTTTTCTTCTACTGTTCTACACTACAATGGAAAACCTCTTAATAATGTAAATGTCCCTTTAGAATGTACAATTAGTTCATTTGATCATAATGTTGCAGATTATTTCCATTATTCAGGTTTGACTCCTGTTTTTTATTCTGAATAGTTGTTTCTTCGTTCTCTTAACTTTCTCTAATTCAGTAAATAAAGAAAGAAAGAAAGAAGCTAACTATAACCATAACAAAGAACTGAAATTTTGCAATCCATAGCTAAATTAGTGACTTAGTCCTCATACAAGCAAAGCATTAAAGTGTAAATTTATTGTTGTGCCAACTGGTAGATGCTAATTGGAACACAATCTGTAGCAACCTGGCTGTAGCTGCTCTTTGCTATGATGGCATTGGCAGCTTGAGTTGGGTGGTAGGAATCCCAGAAGAGATATTCATTTCTATTTACACACGGTGGTTGCAGAGGAAGACATGTTAACTCCCCTCCATTCCTTCCATTCCCACAACAAGCTCTGTCTGTCACACTCAATCCTGCAATAAAGAAGTCAATATCAGGATTTATAGCTTTCATATGATCTGATTTAACTGAGAAATAGAGAAAGTTGATGATTTGGTAGTGTACCATAATTAGCAGGGTTGGTGGTCATATCAAGGAAACGGTCATAAATATTTTGATAGACCAAAGTAGATCCTGGAAGGCTGGAAGTAAGTGTGCTTGTGAGTTGAATGAGACGTCCATTGAATTGGATTACTAAATTGTTAATTGCATCAACACATTTGCTCCCTTGTGTTTTTGACATTAAGCTAGGTATGCACCCAAGTGGTCCTGTTCCTACAACCACCATTTTCCTTGCTCCTAGGTTGTACAGTCTCTGTCACAGAAATCAATTTGGAATCCAAGATGAACAATTGATGGACTGAGATATTTTAATACAGAATTTTCTTAAGAGTATTTTTGCATAGTGATTTTTTAGCAGAGAATAGATCTTACTGATAGTTGAGCAGAAAGTGTATTAGCAAGAAGTTCTGCATATGCTTCCCCAGTGTAGATTCGGCTGGTGTCGTATCGACTGGGTTGAAGGTAGTTGTTGATATAGTCATTGCCCCCAATGTTGATCAAGAAGATTGATTTTGCAAGATACCCATCTAGATCTTCCTGAGCTTGGAAAATTCTTGGCAGTTGTACTCTGGCTGTTGTTTCAAATTGAGATATTTGCTCATCAAGTGTTGTTCTTTGTCCCTGCAATATAACCAACCACATAAACCTCATATTTTTATGCTTAAACCCATTAAATAGCTTAAACAACTAATGCATCTAGATATGATTCTACTTACATAGTGCCTGCCAGTCTCACTGAGAATTCCAGCTGCTGCTGATGCAAAGTTGATGCCTTTCAAGATGCTTACCCCCATGGTGGAAGTGGAGAAATAAGACGGTATGAAAGGTAATCCAAGATAATGCGCTTTGGGAGGAGACAAATGATCAATAAACCAAAAAAAGCAGCAAAAAGGTGAGAATATGTTAAGTTTCTTGTGATCTAGAAGAATTTCTTGGGGCTTTAGACTTACCTCCATAATCAACGACTGTTAAGCCATTGGAGAACCGGCCTGTGGGGCCGCCAACGTCTATCCCGTAAGGATAGTAGTTGGCCTTTGCAGTTGTGATCATGTAGTTGTTGTTTCCATTATCAATTAGAGAGTCTCCAAAGATGAACATTGCAGGAGTGAGAGGCTCACTCTCTTGAGCATGAGCAACCAAGACAAGGCATTGTAACAGAACGGAGAGGAGTGGTATTTGCCTTAGTTTCTCCATTGTTGCTTACATGTTTCAAATTGCTTGCAATTTCATTGCTTAAATTAGGCTTGAAAGAGGGGGTTGGAGTACAGTGATGGGTCAAGAAAACTGTTTTATTTAATGCCATTGGTCTGCATTTTACCCTTTCTAGTTTTTACAGTCGCTTTTCTCTGCTCTACGTTGTGGGCCGACAAATGCAATGCCTGGCTTGTTTAAGTGCCTAAACAGTATCTTAGGCAAAACGGAGACAAGTAAGCATTGTGTATTACAGTAATTTGAATTACCCAAAGTGTACAAGATCCTGGTATGTTGCATGTGATTGAAATTGAGATGCTTGAAACAATTGAAAATGGGAGCCGAAAGTCAGTAATTTTTGTAGGAATTTCAGAAGTTCGATCAACAGGGTGTAAGTGCATTGTGCAACTAACCCTGAAGTTTGTCTATATTTATGAACTTTTCCTTATATTTGTTAGCTTAAGTGCATGAGCACTTGATTGTATGAGTGATGGAGGCATTGAATTGCTTTGAAGTGCATTGAATTGCATTGCAGGATTCTGGCATAGTTCAGAAGGGAGAAAGCAAACCCTTGTGATAGGGGCATGGTTCCTGGTGCATCGTTCGTAGCTATCATGGCAGAGTATTAACTTTCATGTTCAGATCCACAAAAATATCTTTAGCTCTTTCCAGTCAAGTATACAGGTGGCTTGATTTTACCACTACCCCTAAATAATTTAGTTCTGAAAATGACTGCTTTCAACCCAGGTGTGTGTCAATTATTGGCATAGCATTACCAAACGGGCCCTTGAAACAGGATTGACTAGGTTTGCTGTGATGGTCTGTAATCAACGTGATTTCTTACAAGTTACCATTCAATCCAAATTGCCAAGTTTTAGCTGCTGGGAAACTTAATGGCATTATTCTATCATTTGAAGAAGAGTATTTACACAACACCTGATACAACATAATCTCGATTGCAAGATAGACTCATTACTACTGAAACTCTATACAAACCAGAACCCACAAATATACGTTTCTGGCTCATTTCAAGGCTGCACTTATTTAGCATTTCAGTGCTCCTACATTATACCTATATTTACTCTTAAAACCTTATTTATGCTACCAGGCTGTGTTCAAAACTTACATGAAGTCCCCATCCGCTGTATCTGCCTGAATCCTGCATTCCCAGCTCTGCGTTTAACGAATGCTGGATGCAACAGCCTCTGGAACTTCCCAAGGAAGACGAGCCACTCCTCCTCGGCCATCTCTGACACTTTCACATAGCTAGAGACTAACAGAAGCTTCTCGTTGACACTTCTGTTTCCAGACCTCTTCATAACCGAACTTGCTCCTTTCATCGTCACTGACAGTTTCGATACTGAAGAAACTCGGTCTCCAGTTTTCCCATTTGTAGATTCCTCATCAATGACAAAAAGGGGAGTGCAGCCATTGACTTTGTCTGGAGTCTCTCCACAGTCTAAATCAAACAAAAATTCATCTGAATCTCCAACATTAAAATTGCAAGGAACTCTGAGTTCGCTCACATTCAGCAGATTCCTGGCTTCAATGCAAATCATCTCAATCTCACTTGGACCTCCATTATGATCCTGAAACTCCCTACTCATCATCTCACCAATCTCAGCAAGACAAAGACCAAACCCTGCTGCTTCCTTTAGAAAAGTTGTGCAGAGAATCAGGACACGGAGGCAAGCCTCTCGAATGACAGGAAGCTCCATTCTCAACATGTCAGACTCGCGAAAAGGGTCAAGTTTTTCAATGTATTCAAGCTCTTCTTCCGAAAAAGGAATAGAGGCCTGTGGCCAATGAATCCACTCAAAATATGGATCCTCCAAGTCTTCAGGGAGACAAAGGCCGTGATCAATTGGAATCAGATCAACCTGATCAAACCTTCCTGCACCACCAAGCTTCTTGACCAGAAGATTGCCCGCATGCCTATCGGTATTTAATATACGAACATCTAGTATGCCAATCCTGTGGACAGCTGAAACGGGGAAGCTAGAAGTTCCATAATCACTAGCATCAAAATCATGGGGGATGAACTGTTGAAAAGACGCAATTTTACTGGTTGTCCTGATCTCATTGTTGTATTTAGTTCCTTTGACACTGGAATTGTTGTTGAGATTAAATATAGGATGAGTAACCTTCACCAGAGCCGTTAATGGTACGTTAGCAAAACTATCATGGTCCAGAAGATAAGCCGCTACTTCCCTGAAACCGGTTTCTCCTACCCGAACAGAATGTTTTAATCCTGGGAGACCTAGAGCTTTTCCCACAAAACCCTTGGGATTGTTTGGAGCAAGAGGCTCTTCATCAGTTGGCTTTATAATGGCAGCTTTGAATCCATCACAACTCTTGAAATAGTACGCACCCCCAAGACCACCAGAAATCGGAACAGGATTAATGCCACACTCAATAGCCTTGACAACATCTTTTACAAGACTTCTTGCCCTGGATAAATGAATGCAGCATCCAATAATTTCAATCGGACCATTTTCGTCTTTCTCCTGAATGCTTTCGCTGCTGGAAGGAGATAAGCATGGGGTGGAAGAGCTTCTGTGGAGTCCGTTTCGAGTCAAAAGAAGTGGGGAGTCATTTCTTACTGCACTCAGATCGTTCTTCAAAACCATATCACCACAGACCAACGACGTCTCGTCAATTGGGACATTTAGTGCAAGCTGCAATCTCCTCTTCACAGTATGGGCATTATCACTTGGGTCCAATTCTAAGCCCACAACAGAGCCGGTCTCAGTTTGCACGAACACCCGTCTTCTTCCTGAGTTGCTTCTCCTCATGGATGCAAGATGCTCACAATCAAGTGGTCCTTTCAAGGTTGCAACTGCCATTTATACAATCTCTAACAATCAGGAAAGGAAGAGGAGAGTGGCAAACACTTGGAAGACAAAAAACTAATCCACCATGGCTATGCTGAGCTCAAGTGTTTTCTCCATCTGGATGTACAGAATGGTTGAAAGTCCTATTCTCATTGAGAGGTACATTCAACCAGATGTTGTAAACCACCAAAGATAAATCAATAAGCAGTTAGACTCAAGATTCTGTTAAGAGTTTGCTGCACAAAAGTAATTTAAGATTCAGAATTACATCAAGAAATTTCTAACAGCAGCTCATAAAGCAAACAATCTCTTGGTTTACTAATTAAGCCAGTTTGACAGTGTCCGACAAGAAAAATCTGTAGTAGAAATATTTTGAAAGGGAGCCCTTGTCGACTTTCTACTCCTGAACAACAAAGAAAAAATACTTCAAGCCGAGAAACAGCCATGTATGGTTGTGATTGAACTACTCGATCACATACCAAAACATGGATCCACCACAATGATGCACAATTTGCTGCAAGGAATTCAATGCTCATTGCCAAACAAAATAAGCCAAGGAGCTAGGAGAAATCATGGAAAACAGACAAGGCATATGCAGTTGAAGCACAAGAAAACGCAATAATCAGCCAATAGTTGCATGACATATACATGTAAAGAATGCTGGCGGATTAAAGGATGTGCCTTTATGCAATGCACACCGCCATATACAGAAGAAGAATGCTCCAACATCCATGGGATCAGAATAACTTCACATGTCTTGCCCTCTTAAGGAGAAAATCTCCATTGCCTAAAATAATGAAACAGGCCCCATGACTTGCATTATTTTCTCAACCTTTTCACTATTAACAAATAATGCTCTGCATCACTAAGTAATAACTAAATAATGACACGTTCATCAGATCAGTTGTAAGCAACATTGCAAAATTAGAGAAATCGAAAGGACTGATCATGGAATCTCTCTCATCAATTTCGAAAACCGGTAATTAATCCAGGCAAAAATCCGAGACTTGCAAGACAAGAAAACAGAAAGAAACAGTCGACATTTTCAATCAATCGTCATCTACGAGCGATTCCGTAGTCAGTTTCGACGGCGAATACCAAAACTCACCGGAAAAGTTGGCAGATCGGAGACCGACCGAAGACGACGGCGAATTGCGAAGAGCAATCGCCGGCCAAACGCCCTAAATTCCGACAGCAGAGGGCGAAGTAGGGGTTAGGGAATGTAGCGTAGAGCATCAAACGAGAGAGAGGGGAAACGATCGGACGGCGGAGATCATCGATTTGCGAACAAACAACGGCCACGATCGAGAGGCCTCTCGCTCTCCTTTGTCAGTTTCCTCACTCACTCTCTTTCTCTACTTTTCTTCCCCATCCCCGCTCTGTTCAGAGATTCTTCAGCGCCCTTTTTTAGCACAACGGAAGGGCAAGATCGTAAATTCATATCTTCTGATAAATTAATTAATTAAAAGCGGAGGTAAGAGAAAGCCGAGTCACAACACACCACGTGTTAGGTGGGCTCAGTAAACAGTGACGTGGCATCCGATTAAATTAAGTGGGGTTGAAGTTTCTGTTTTTTTACTGGCGGTGAAAAAACGCCACAACAACGTTTTGACGTGTAGGAAATCCCGAGAAGTGCTCTGGTTCGAACATTTGTTCAGTTTTACCGCTAGTACAAAAAGTTTCCCTAACATGCAGAGATTGTATATGTATACGTCGTTCTATAGGCAAATGTAGAATGTACTAAGAGTAGACAGTAAAGTTGCGATCTTGTATATTCATTTTAAGGCCTGGTAAATGGTCAATTGCTGAGCAAGAAAGCTGAAGAAGATCAAAACGGAGTTATTACAAATAGAGTCGAGAATTTAATTCTTGCTCAGAAACTACCCTTGCATTGCATTGCATGCAAATAGAAGATCCTGCTTTTCCACCGTCACCCCAATTTCAACAAATCTTTCCCTCTTTGACCAAGATGGGAGTATTTGATTAGTTAAAATATGTAACGGGGTTTAAAATAAGTTTAGGATTAGAAATGAACTTTACTTCTTGTCCGATACTAATCTTCATAAAAGACACTGTCCAAGGTTAGTCGTTTTATAAACGCTTTGCATTAATAAATACCTAATAATAGCTAGTGTTAAGCTCTATGGAATCCAGCTTTTGCTTTTCTGGCTCAAAAACCTACACTTATATTCATTGCTATTAATAACGTATCTTGTAATGTTTGAAGTGAAGGCGAAAGATGTAACCTTCGTAAAATTGACTTGTCGAGTCAAAAATTGGACCATCATAATAAGACCATATGATATACGAATCCTTGCCATGTCACGTGAAAGTAGATCCCAAAATCACGTGCCACACATTGCTCTCTCTATTTCCTTTTCTTTTTTCTTTCCTTTTTATAGTGCTGTAAACGTACTGTTACACATCAAAATGCACTCAATCTCATTTGGGGAAAAAACTTTTCATCCTCTCTCTTGTACAACCACATGTTTCTCTGTATAGCCACTAACTTTTATCACTAAATCGTTAAAATTGAGATGATCAATGTTAAAATGAGATACTTTTGTCAAATGAGTCTTGATGTAATGATGTCTAATGAAAAGATAGCTCATTTTTGCACAAAAGAATCATACTTTTTTTTGGGTTGAAAGAAAGTTTCGTACTTTATTTGATAATTATATACATAACACATACTTAGGCTGTGGGTTACCCTAAATCTTATGCGTGTGTTGGATGAATGTGCAGAAGAAAGGTTCAAGAGCCAAGACTCTAGTTGTCTGTGAATTCATCCCATCACCATGTGTGATCCCATAAAAGCAATCAAAAGCCCTTAAAAAGAAAACCTAAAACTAAAAAGAAAGAGTCTTTCTTTTTCTTGGTTTTTCTTTTACAGAAATAAAATCAAAGGAGCAAAAGCACAAGGATCCCTGCAACAACCCACAAGCCTTTGCACAAGGTATGCTGTATTGCTGTCCCATGTGGCAATACATGTTGGATCCTTGACTTTTCTAGTTTTCTCCAAAAACCCAAACGCCAAACACGGCCTAAATCTTCTTCTCCCCTTCCAAATCTCTGCTTTCAGGTTTTACTGGCTATTTTTGGAGGAGGGTACAAGTAGAAACTCAGCAATTTGATCGATTCGAAGAAAGAGAGGCCTCAACCTCAACCACTCTTTAATTAATTAATTCTTCTTCTGGGAAAGGCAAATTGGGGGTAGTAGAGTAGACTCTTTTTTACTTATTTTATTAAGTTTTCGGGAAGTAATTTATACAGAGAAAGAAGCTATTGCGCCCTTACTGGGAAAGGGGGGTCCTTGTCCTTTTTCATCCCTCGCAAATTTCTCAACTCCATTCACTGTTAAAACTCGAACTGATTGGGAAAATTTCATCCCAATTTCTCTTGCCCAAGTTAAAGTTCCAATCTTTGGGGCAAATCCGGCGGTGGACTTGGTGGAGGAAGA